>JAPYZJ010004608.1:0-18181 GCA_030522765.1 Ophioninae sp. B BG-2022a
ACTAAATAAATAATATTTTCTTACCATGAATAAATAATAATAATTAATTAATCGTTTTCACTAACGAACCCAAATTTCAATTCAATTGATAGATTTCGAAAAAAATAAATCATGAACTAATTATTTTATTATTTCCAAACTTAATTAATCAATCATTTTCTCACACAATATTTTTTCGACTGAATAAACAATTTTTTTTTATCATGAACAAATAATAATTAATTAATCATTTTCACCAACAAACCCAAATATCAATTCAATTTATTGACTTCGAAAAAAATAAATCATGAACTAATTATTTTATTATTTCCAAACTTAATTAATCAATCATTTTCTCACACAATATTTTTTCGACTAAATAAATACCTCAACGTACACGACGACTACGAATTACCGAATTAATATACGTAATATTGATTGAATTCGGGTTGAATTAGAAAAGTGGTATTAGACTGGCTAGCGAATAATAATACAAGGGATGACGAAAGGAACGATGAGTCAGCATGGCCAGGGGACAGACTTACGTGAACACTTTTTTCGTGTGAATACACACATGCTTACACGTTCCTGTACAGACACTCTTTTCTTGTTTGCCAATCCATTTATGCAGTTGAACCCACCTATCACGCAGGATATTTCATCGAACGCGAAAGCCATTATCCTCCTCGAGTTTTCCTAGCTCGAGGATTCACCATCGATGTGTATGGGCTTTGGTTACTCCGAATGAAGTACATACGGTCCTCGATTACACATGTAAACGTATATGGTTACATAAGTATATATATATACCAATATATCAATATATATGCATATATAAGTGCATATATGTAAATATATATATATATATATGTATATATACAGGGTGTGTCGTAAATAGTGGTCCAGCATTAAGGATTCGATATACCAGATAGTTGAATATAACATATTATTATTTTAACCATTTTTATCCAAAGGTTGCAAAAAAAAAACAAAAATTTCGTGAAAAATCATTATTTTTTATGGATTGTATTTTATTTACTTCACACCCATTTTTTTCACGATTGCTTTATCATGCAGCAGCGTAGAACAGATATCAAAAAGAAAAAAACAACGATCATTTTGAAAATGCAGCCAAATTTGTAACAACAGAAAAGAAATTCGTCAAAAAAAAAAAATAATAAAAAAATAAAAAATAAATAAAATTTGTCGGAATCCTTTGGATAAAAATGGTTAAAATTGTAATATGTTATAGTTAACTATTTGGTAAATGAAATTCTTAACGGTGGACCACTATTTAAGACACACCCTGTATATATATATATATATATATATATATATATATATATTTGCACAAATACTCATATATACATACATATCTACGAGTATATATGTGTACATAGATGAGCACTCGATATCTGGAGAAAAAATTATAGCCCTCGAGATATATCGAGGGTCGAGAGATTTTTTGCCTTCCTCATACTTCGTATGTAAAAGTTCAACCAGCGTTTCCAATACTGATCTCATTCCCATAGATATGAATATACACAAGAGAAAGGGTTATTTCGAGGACGTTGGAATTCGAGGTCTACAAGCTTATCGGGTTCATAGTTATGGTTGAGTAAATTGGAACGTCTTCAAAGTCACGTTTGAATCGATAGAACTGGGTTTACGTTTGTGTCATTTCGGGGACTGTCCTGGCTTGGAAATCGATGAGCAATTCAGAAAATCTTTCGAGGACGGTAGGAAAACAGTTGAGAGTGCTGATAGCCAACGATCTATGGATATGAGGATTTCTATGTGGACTGGACCCATGTGGAGTATGGCTATAAGCTTGATGGGATTTCTCCATCGTTTCCAATTGCAGTAGAGACGTTTTCTCGAATTTACAGTCCTTTACACTTCATTACTGTTTTTCTTGCCGCCTCTTCGATCCTGTAACAATTCTCGTTTTATTTCGTCCTCGACAATCGAGTCATCCGGAATGAAGAGATAAAGAAGGATCCAAATTGACCATGGATTTTTATGGATATGTTCGACAGTTTGGACGATGCAGGATTGGAAATTGAAGACCCTGAAATCCAATGGTTTTTCGTGACTAAAGTTGCACCTGCGCGAACTTTGCATCCAAGCATCTTCGATCTTCATTTTCTATTAGGATTTACGAAAGAGTTTGTTGGTAATTGATTGTAGTTGATTAGCTGCATTTTTAGTAAATGAGAAAAAAATTAGGCCGGAAAAAATGGCATTTTCTTTAACGAAAATAATTAATTATGTAAGTTGTTTTTCCATTTGATTTTTTAGTTAAGATAATAATAGTTATTAATATTAACTAATATTTATAATAATAATTTAATTCATTAGTTGGTAATAATTAACTAATAATAGAAGTTAATAATAATATTAACTAATAATAATGTTTTAATAAATAGTTTCAAGTTTCATGAATTTCACTATCGAAAACTAATTTTCGAACACACAAGACAGTTGGAATGGACAAAATAATTTTTGAATGGGAAAATCATTTCCTTTCATTTCACTATTTTTTTGGTACATTCAAAACTCAAAAATCGTGTAAACAATTTTTGGGAATTGTTATTTCGATAATCACATCAAAAATGAAAAATAGAAATTGGATATCAATTGATAATTTTGATACTTAATTAAAAATAAGAATTTCGATAGTGAAGAAAAAGAAGAAAAAAAAAGATTTCGTTAAGTTTCGACGATGCCAATTTCAAGCCCATAAAGATATTAGGATTGCTAATAAAAATCCGCTAATTATAATTCTGAGGAAAAATCATTTTCTTTTGTATCCTTTAGTATTGGTACATCCAGAAATAAAAAATCGTGCCTACAATTTTTTTAAATTTCTATTTCGTTACTCACAACAAAAATAAAAAATAGAAATTTGGATATCAATTAATAATTTTCACAGTTAATTAAAAATAAGAATTTCGATAGTAAAATAGGAAATTGAAAAACAAAAAAAATATTTTGTTGCATTCCAATTCTTGTAAACTTTAACCTCATGAAAATGATTATATTAAAATTGCATAAAAATCAGCTGATCCTAGAATTGATTGGGTGATTAAACGAGCAAAAATTTTTTGTTTTTCGTTCAGCCTCTCGTCAACCTCTTGTTGTTATTCGATGTGAAATTCTGGCAAAATAACGACGCGACGAATCACCACACCGAGGGTGTAAAAGATATTCACCATTCATTTCGTTCATCAACGGGACCACGAGTTTCTCGGTTTTAACGAACGACTTGGACAATACCATCGGTCTGGTCCTTTTTCCGGCAGCCGACCGCGAAAACGTGGAAAAAGCGAAACAAACCCAACTAGAGGGAAGTTGGAGCCGCGAACGAGAGGTGGAGGACGTTCCAGCCTCCAAATATCGATCAACATCTCAGCTCTTTCCATTTCCATTCGCAATTTGTGGCGAATTTCATCACGAAGCCATTGGCTTGATTCCGGGTGTAAAATTGAATACCATTTAACCAACGAACATTTTCCGATGCAATGTGGAATAAATTAGAGCCTAAATTGTATTCATTGACCCCAAATCCATCAGGATATTTCATTCAAGCCCAAAACCATCAGGATATGTCGTTCAAACCCAAAACAATCAGGATCTGCCATTCAAGTCTAAAACTATCAGGAATGGTGATTTCTGATGGTTTGGAATGATGAATTTGAATGGTTTTGAATTACGAATCCTGATGGTTTTGTTTGGGTTTGTTCGGGTTGATTGATGAATCCTGATGGTTTTAAACGACGAATCATGATGGTTTTTAATGACGAATCCTGATGGTTTTGAATTACGAATCTTGATGGTTTTGTTTAGGTTGGTTTGGGTTGGATTGGAATGATGAATCCTGATGGATTTGAATTACGAATCCTGATGGATTTGAATTACGAATCCTGATGGATTTGAATTACGAATCCTGATGGATTTGATTTACGAATCCTGATGGATTTGATTTACGAATCCTGATGGATTTGATTTACAAATCCTGATGGATTTGATTTACGAATCCTGATGGTTTTGATTTACGAATCCTGATGGATGTGATTTACGAACCCTGATGGATTTGATTTACGAATCCTGATGGATTTGATTTACGAATCCTGATGGATTTGATTTACGAATCCTGATAGATTTAATTTACGAATTCTGATGGATTTGATTTACGAATCCTGATGGTTTTGTTCGGGTTCATTTGGGTTGGTTTGGAATGATGAATCTTGATGGTTTTAAACTACGAATCATGATGGTTTTGAATGACGAATCCTGATGGTTTCGAATTACGGATCTTCATGGTTTTGTTTGGGTCTGTTTTGGTTGGTATGGAATGATGAATCCTGATGGTTTTAAACGGCGAATCCTGATGGTTTTCAATGACGAATCCCGGATTTGAGTTACGAGAAAAGACACGATCGAATGAGCCAATTTCCAACATGGAAAGTCCCATACAAGTATAGAAGAAAGAGTAACATCGTCAAGTAGTAGAAAGAGCAAAAGGTAAAGATACGTTGAGTTCCCCGGAGGCTTTAATCAGGAGTGGCAAGTTGGAGACGAATTGTTTCAGCAACACGTTTTCATGGTTGTTTCCCAAAGGGATTGTAGAATACCCCGTGTTTCTTTTTTTTTTTTCGTTTCGTCCCCTGGGAGTTTCGCAACCAGACATCCGCATCCGGATGTCTGGATGGTCGTTTCTCTTGTTTGAGAAACGGAGATCCAAAACAGTACGGTAATGCGATTCGTCCGGTCGAGCAAGAGGGCTCCAGCTTCTGCATGGATTGGCAGGACCTGCTTCCTGCTAGGACAACAGGAAGTCGTACAAAACCGAGGATGAAAACGCTTACCAATATCTAGAATCCTAACACGCCCGGAAGACGACAAAGACCGTTGGAATATCATCGGAATTGGTAGAAGAACATGGCTGCTAATAGCTTGGAACTCGAGAGGAAACCGTAATTAGGAGGGTCTTCGAAGCGCACCGTAACTCATCAAAAGCTCAATGATATTTCCGTGCAGAAATCCTGGTCCCCATTGACGTCTTCCAACTCGGGAACGCCTCCCTAACTGTGAAACCTCTCGGACACTTCATTTCCTACAGCACCCTCTCACCGATTCATCCCAATGTTAACCCATTGCCTGGTGTTTTGTTGAAGGCATTCTGATGACACCCCAACATTTCTAGCCCTTCCATCAGGAAATTTCAATATTTCGAGGGGATCCATTTGATAGGGATTTTCTTGCTGATTACAAATCTCAGGGAATCTGATGAAACCTGAATATTTAAGGGCATGAAGAACATTATCTCGGAACACGCGAGAGTGCGAGACAGATATAGTCGAAACGTTTAAAATCGCGATTTCTCAAGAATTAAACGTTTTCATCCAAAATGGCGACCTGGGGGACCTTGGTGCTATCGTCCTGAATGCACACAACAAATTTCGTACCGATTGGTTCAGCCGTTTGAGAGAAAAGTGGTTTCAAAGTTTCGAAGTGGACGGAGACGTGTTCTCGGTTTCTCGTCGAGATTTCTCAAGGATGAAACATTTTTATCAAAAATGGCGAGCAGGAGGCCTTTGGTGTCGTCGTCTTGAATGCACACAACAAATTTCGTACCGATTGGTTCAGCCGGTTTAGAGAATAGTGCTTTCAAAATTTCGAAAAATCACAAAATTGACTTTATTAAGCTGCCGAATCCCGAATTTTGTATTTATTTCGAAAATCCTGGTTCACCGACCACGTATAGATCTTATCTTTAAGAATCATTTTGGATTTTTTGTTTCAGAGGATTCCAGCAGTGCGATAATTATTTGAACATCTTCTAAACATTAATTATAGACGATCAGCAATTTGCATTGAAAAGGAGTATCTATGTTTTTTTTCGAACAATTAAAATATGAAACAAAACACATCTAAAAATCCAAATTTCTATGTGTATTATTCCCATGAAAAAAAAATCATTCAAAAAACCCATAATGTTCGATCTAGTAAATAGTCTTCAATCCTTCAGGGGCTAAAAACAAAAATGGAGTTTTAGAAAGGTTAAAATAATATTTTTCCTCAACATTAAGGTTTTTTTTAGAACATTAATGGCGTTCTGATATTCATGAGTTAAAAATCAATATCAATGTAGAAATCAAACGCTAAAAACTGGTAATTGATTAATCTTTTTCTAACGACGTTATTGATGCATTTTCCTGGATGAATTGAAGGGAGATTAAATCGACCAATCAATCAATTAATATCTCTTCGTTTTCCCTTCTCTTTCTGGCTGGAAGCCTCATTATCAGAGGATCGTTTGACGCTCTCAAGGTATCCGAGTTTCAGTGACAACGCTCTATGAGCGCGTCTAACGATCCCATTTTCTCATTAGGCCAATCAATTTCAACGGGATAATTTAGCGAGGCAACGTTGGAGCGTTTCGAAATAATTGGCTGTTTCATCGCGTTCGCCAAGACGCGGAGTTCTCGAACAATTGAAGAGTAAAAAGTGGGATGTGTGTGAATGCTAGGGTTTGGGGTGAGGATTGGAGATCTTGCATTTCGCAAGACGGAGGCCCTAGTTCCCTCGGGAACTTCGGCAAACGTTTTCGCTTGGCTAGGCCCCACTTGGAATATCATCAGTCGCGGGAATCCTGCACCGCCGAGAGACTCTCGCTCTTTCACGTTCAATGAATATTCATGAGTTATGAAAACGCGAGATAAATGAAACCGAAAGGCGGAGAGGAAATCGAGACTCTCGAATTTTGCTACGTTCGTTGCCATAGTTTCGTACGAATCTCTTCAGATTTCTCAGATTTTAATGTGGACCTGGGTAATGAGGAAAGTTTACTGGCACGAGTTAGACATTCATGGTCATCAACTTCCGGTGATCAGAATCCAATGGCATTGAAGGCTAACAGGATTCAATAGCATTGGAGAGTAGCAGGATTTGATGGAATTGAAGACTAGCAGGATTTCATGGAATTGAAGACTAGCAGGATTTCATGGAATTGATGGCTAGTGGGATTCAAAGGCATTGAAGGCTAGCCAGATTAGATGTAATTGATGGGCACCAGGACTCCATGGCATTGATGGATATGAAGGTCCAATTGTATTGATGGTTACAAAAACCCAAAGGCATTGATGGTTACAAAAACCCAAAGGCATCGATGGCTAGCAGGATTTGATGGAATTTATGGTTAGCAGGATTCGATGGATTTGATGGCAATTAGAATCCAATTGCATTGATGACTAGCAGGATTCAATAGCAGTGGTGGCTATGAAGATCCAATTGCATTGATGGTTACAAGAATCCAGAAGCATTGAAGGCAAGCAGAATTTTATGGAATTTATGGCTAGCAGAATTTGATGGAATTTATGGTAATTAGAATCCAATAGAATTGATGACTAGCAGGATTCAATAGCATTGATGGTTACAAGAATCTAAAAGCATTGATGATTACAAGAATCAAAAAGCATTGATGGTTACAAGAATCAAAAAGCATTGATGGCTAGCACGATTTAATGGAATTTATGGGTAGCAGGATTTAATGGAATTTATGGGTAGCAGGATTCGATGCAATTGATGGCAATTAGAATCCAATAGCATTGATGACTAGCAGGTTTCAATGGCGTTAATAGCTATTAGAACCCAATGACATTGGCATTGTTGGCCACCAGAATTCAATGGCATCGGTAGCCAACAATTCACTGGCCATTTCAATCCAACGCCATTGATGACCATCAGAGTCCAAAGTCATCCATTCTACCCGAATCAAATGGTATTATTTAACAGCCACAAATATCCAATGCCATTGATGACCATCAGAGTCCAAAGTCATCCATTCTACCCGAATCAAATGGTATCATTTAACAGCCTCAAATATCTAATGCCATTGATGACCACCAGCTTCCAGGGTCATTGATGATCACCAGCGTCTTTCAAAGTCCCTGAAGATCTCTTAGTCTGGACAGTTGGCAAGAACCTTTTTACCTGCGTTTTACTTAGATCATCAATCTCTTCTCTAGATTTCTACCATTCTCCATTGCGGAGCCCAGAAACGGTCGAGTGATTTCCATAGCCTGAGGCCGACAAAAATAAAAACAAAGCGAGAGAAAAACAGAGAAAAATGTGGATATTGCTGAAAAATTCATTTTCATCGATTACGAAAGGGGCAAACTTAATCACGGCAAGTACTGGCTTTCCGATCGCTAGGTTCTTTTCAAGGTTCACTAGTGCACGGACTGCTATCGCGTAACTCTCTGAAAAAGTGCCACCTCATCCTACCCAGGCCTCACTACACGATCGCGCAAATTCACTTTGCCGGAAGTTCGCGGATGAACGAAAATCGAAGCTTCGAGTCGTACGGTTGGACCAAAGGAATGAGGGTGGCCTTTAAAGAAGCAAAAAAAAAAGACTTGTAAGAGGAAAAACGAAAGGAAAGAGAAAGAGAGAAAATCAAGCAGAAAGGAGAAACGAACGAAAAAAAGCAAAAAAAAAAACGACAAGGAATAATAATAAGAGGATGGAAAAAACCAAAGAGGAAAGAGAGCCAGGCTGGAGCCTTTCTCCATTTATTTCTACTTTTCCAACACCGGATTCGGTGCCTCTCCTCCCTTCTTCAACCCCTTCCATGGACATCAGAATTTTTCGCATTTCTTCGAGACTACCTATCTCTATCTGGAGTTTTTTTCTTTCGCGAATGCACCCCGGGGTTTTCTCCTGGAGGCGCGTATCAGCGCGCGAAAGAAAAGAAAAGTGGCGCGGGGTGAGAAAACGGAACGTGGCGCAGGGGGGGGGGAGGGACGGTGGAAAAGCCGAAGGTACGATTGAGGGAGAAAACTACCCTCTCGTCCCAGGATCCTCTGTGACCCCGCGGGGGCTAAAAAGGGAACTGGAGATAGGCAGCCCTGCGAGCACCGGCTATCGACCTACCGAGCCTTGGGCGCGCACACAAATGCACTTATCGCGGAGTCCTGGAGTGCACAGGGTCGACGAGAATGACGCTCGGGGAAAAGGAACGTCTCGTATCCGTTCTATCTATCCAATGTTTCCTATCGGCACATCCGACTGTATTCAGAAACGAGGAGCATCGAAGCACTGTTTTCTCGAAGAATCGTCGATTTTCGAGAGCACGGATGTCCTTGAAATGACCTTCGATTGTAACGTGCTGATTTCGGAGAGTACCTGAGGAGAGTTCTTGAGGATCTGGATGTCCTTGAAATGACCTTCGTTTGTACCCTGCTGATTTCGAAGAGTACCTGAGGACCTGGATCTTCTTGAAATGACCTTTATTCGTACTGTGCTGATTACGAAGGGTACTTGGGACCTTGTCCTTGAAATGACCTTCATTTGTACCGTACTGATTTCGAGGGGTACCTGAGGACTTAGATGCCCTTGAGGACCTGGATGTCCTTGAAATGACCTTCATTTGTACCGTACTGATTTCGAGGGCTACCTGAGGATCTTGATGCCCTTGAGGACCTGGATGTCCTTGAAATGACCTTCATTTGTATCCTGCTGATTTCGAAGAGTACCTGAGGACCTGGATCTTCTTGAAATGACCTTCATTTATACCGTACTGATTTCGAGGGGTACCTGAGGACCTAAATGCCCTTGAGGACCTGGATGTCCTTGAAATAACCTTCATTTATACCGTACTGATTTCGAGTGGTACCTGAGGACCTAGATGCCCTTGAGGACCTGGATGTCCTTGAAATGACCTTCATTTGTACCCTGCTGATTTCGAAGAGTACCTAAGGACCTTGGTCTTCTTGAAATGACCTTCATTTGTACTGTGCTGATTTCGAAGGATACCTGAGAACCTGGATGTCCTTGGAAGGACCTTTATTCGTACCCTGCTGATTTCGAAGGGTCTCAGAATTCACGATCTCGCAAACGTCAAAAAATTTATGTGTTTTCGTCTAAAAAAGCACGTCTTTTATTTGCCAAAAAGGACTCTCGATAACGATAAAAATGCAGAAATAAAAAAGCGAATAAAGGATTTGGAACGTTCCGACGATGCCAACTTCAACGTCGTAAAAAAAACGTATTGTATAACTATAGATTGGATTGCAAACATCAATAAAAAAAACATCTACGTATTTTTGTCAAAAATTTACGACTTTTATTTGCAAAAATCGGAAATTTCGTTCGTTCGCAAGTTTTATTTGTAGAAAACGATAAAAACAAATGAAAAAGTGCAAAAAATCGTTTCGACGATGCAAACTTCGTCATAAAGAGAACGGTGAAAGTCCAGGAATAAAAAGTAAAAAGATCAACGACTTTAATTTGCAAAAAGGCTCGGTATAACTGCCAAAAAAAAAAAAACGAATAAAAAAAGGATCGTAAAGTTCAAACGACGCGAGCTTCAATCCTGAAGTACACGCAACGTCTACTATTGAGACAATTTATTATCGGAAATGTCCTCAAACGTACAAAGTCCTCAAAATCACTTTTCTCTTTTTTTTCTTTATGCAAAGAATTTATAGCATCGCGTAGTACGGGAGGATCACGGGTCGTCTACGATGAGGATGTCCAGCTTTATATAAAACGTACAGGGCATCGTGTAGCCACGATAAAATACCCGGCCTTCGTCATACCCGTCCGAGCGTTGATCCGACACCGTAATTCATTCATTTTTCTTCATAAATTTATAACGCGCCGGGATTTTACACTCCAGTTACGTAGGAAACCCTCGGAACCTCAAAAACCCTCCCCCGACTCTTTTTCTCGCTTGAGCAACCCTGAAAATCGAAACTGATCCGAGCGAAATAATCAGGCACGTTAAACAAGACCCCTAAAACCGGAATGTTGATTTTGAGTCGTTTTCTCTGATCCCCTATTTTTTCCTTTTTTTTTACCATTTTCCAAAAGCACGTTAATGAAGTTTTCGAAGCTTGCGTGTGCAATTATTTCGATCGATGAAACGCGCTTCACCGCATTCTTGAGGGGCTACCGGTACAGCCGGACAAAAGCGTGGGCGGCAAAAATTTTTCCTGAAGAACGCTGGAAGGTTGATCGAATTGCGATCAGTCGGGAGAACACCTTACTCGAGATGCTTCGTAAGGTAAGAAAAGTTTGTCGTTAAAGATCACGGACAAACGTGGATAAAACGAAAACCACATTCAAAAATGACCCCATTGGGCTGAGAAAAATGACTGGAAGAAAAATGATTACGACAGCGTTTTTTTTTCAATCTTTTTTTTGGCCTCGTTTTCTCGTGAATCGTGTCTGATATTGTTTATGATTAATCATAACCTTAACTTCCTTTAATTGATATTAACAATAAATATTTGAAGAAAAAAAACTAAATTTCGTTAAATCGAAAATACCTTTCTGGATTAGACCAGAAAACTATGAAACTATTTTTAATTAACTGATGAAACTATTTTTCCGTTATTACTTGAGTGGAAAAAATCAAAACTTGACGTTTACCAAAATTGTTATCAATAGTAGTTATAAATAGCGGAAGCGTCTGAACGACTTATAAATGCCAAAGCATCGTCGTCCATATCATCTTCTATGCGTGTAATTTTTCTCAACCCTTCCTTCCGAATAGTTTTCGATTTTTGGCGTGCACGATCTTAGCCAACAGAGCTGTCATCAACGTGACCCGCGGTCGTTTCAGCCCTCGTTCGAACATCGCGAATTATTTACACGCTCGAGTACTTTCTCCGTACGCGAAGCGGGGCGTAATTATTGTTGACCGAACATTGGGCCTGGCATTTGGCAGTTTTGGTTCGATCACACGAGCTAGGCCAACTTTGGTGTATGCCCACGCACGTAGCAACACATTTAGGGCTCAATGTGAATTATTGCAGCGTAATAACGAGGGATCTGTACAGGACTGTGCAGGAGGGATTGGAGAGGGGGAATTTGCTGGTCTCGTTGCTAGAGCGTAATTACTCGTTGCCGTACTGATGGTGTGGGTAGTTGTATATATAAATTTCCCATCCTCCAGGATTTCGTGCCCCCTCAATGTAAATAGTAAATGGTGATTTTGGGGACCGTCCTCAAAATAGCCATATGTCCTCATAGTCAACGTTGCATAGATATACTGACCCGAAAATCACCTGTTTGCTATATATGCTATATATACAGGGTGACACAAAAACGAAAGGCAATATTGGAGTTTCTGAAGAGTTAGCTCATGATGATCCGGAGTAGCCTTATATGACCTCAGTAAACGCGTCAGACTTTTCGAAATATTCGCACTTTTTTCAAACTCGTGATAATCGCCAATTTGAAGCAATGTTTCACGTATCGCAGCTGCGAATGCGGATTTTTTTTTGTCCGAATATAACACTTGCATGGGGAACGTTTTTAGCTCTTTCGAATCGACGTTCCTCAGTTCTCAGTTGGTCGGTTGGTTCTTATCGATTGCACGATCTTTAAGTAATTTTCAGACGAAAAATATCCTGCGGCTCCGATATATGAAACGATCCCTTGAGTTAGGGACTTTCGAGAATTAAAAAAAAGCGCGAATATCTTGATAAGTAAGACACTTTTTCAAAAGAGTTTCGAAAAAGTACGAATATCGTGATAACTATGGGACTTTTTCAAAAGAATTTCGAAAAAGTACGAATATCTCGATAAATATGGGACTTTTTGAAAAGAATTTCGAAAAAGTACGAATATCTCGATAACTAAGAGACTTTTTGAAAAATGTTTCAAAAAGTATGAATATCTCGATAACTATGGGACTTTTTCAAACGAATTTCGAAAAAGTACGAATATGTCGATAACTATGGGTCTATTTCAAAAGAATTTCGAAAAGTACGAATATCACGATAACTAAGAAACTTTTTCAAAAAAAATTCGAAAAAGTACGAATATCTCGATAACTAAGAGACTTTTTCAAAAAAGTTTCGAAAAAGTATGAATATCTCGATAACTAAGAGACTTTTTCAAAAAAGTTTCGAAAAAGTACGAATATCTCGATAACTAAGAGACTTTTTCAAAAAAGTTTCAAAAAAGTAAGAATATCTCGATAACTATAAAACAAAACGAATAACCCTTGAAATACGACTTTTTTCTAAGGTCATATTTCAACGTTATTCGGCACAACGACCAGGCCCTTCAGAACTTCCAATATTCTCCGTCGTTTTTTTGGACACCTTGTATACACGCGTGTATCCTGCAGTCGAAGTGCACAAAAGCCCAGAGGGTAGTAAATTTATTTGGCACGGTGAAAACTCCTGGGGCGGTTCAGGATCACCGCGCACATCGGCCAGCGGTTTAACAACACGATACCGAGGTTCGAAAAGGCCTCGCTACCAAAAAGCCTCGAAACAATGTGAAATATTATTTTTATCCGGTGAGACATCTCGCCCGTTGGAATCTGCGATTATTACCTTTGGCATGAAGCGGGGTCGAGGGGGGGGGGGGGGGGGGGAAACTAAAAAGAATGGGGGGGGCACATAATGGGGTCTTTTTTTGATTGGATTCGTAAAAAAAAAAAAGAATTTGTTAATTGGGCAATATTTATTAATCCTTTAATATTCGGTGATATAGAATTGGAAAATTCATTTGCATTAACGAGGATACCGTAGTGGATTTATTCGTGGTATAATTATTGCAAATTCATAAATATTAATTTGTACGAATTAATAATTGTGATAATTCCGAAAACGTAATTGTATCCGCTAAAGCAGGGTTGGAAATAAATAAAATAAATTCATAGTGGATAAATACAGGGTATTTAATAATTGTTGTTTATAATAAATAAGGATATTGATAATAAATTATAATTTCATTGAACAGGAGGAAACCATAGTAATTTGTAATTTAAATATTAGTAAATGTGAGAGAAAAAAAAATGTTTCAATTTTAATTTAATATTAATTTGTTATTTTGTTCATTTAATGATTATTCTTTTGGACTTGTAATATTTGTTTCGAAATACCATGAATAAATAAATAAATAAATAAATAATATGATAAATTTTGGGAAAATGTTCAAATAAATGATAACAAACATTTTTTTTAATGCAAAAAAAATTCTCTCAGACGGTTATATTCTGGGGGGTTGTTTTTACTTGCACGAGTGAAATTAAAGATAATTGAAGATAAATAAATTAAGAGATCGGGCTCTTTTTTTTGTTCATTAAAAATGCTAATTTTCCATGTCTTATAATATTTGTTTAGAAATACAATAGATAAATAAAAAAAAACGATCAATCGTGAAAAAATATTCAAATAAATGATAAAAAATATGTTTTTTTATGCCAAAAAACTTCTCGGGAGGCAATATTCTGGGGGGTTGTTTTTCCCTGCACGAGTGAAATTAAAAATAATTGAAGATAAATAAATTATGAGATCGGGCTCTTTTTTTTGTTCATTAAAAATGCTAATTTTCCATGTCTTATAATATTTGTTTATAAATAAAATAAATAAATCATCAATGCCATCAATCATGGAAAAATATTCAAACAAATGTTAAAAAATATGTTTTTTTATGCAAAAAAAATTCTCGGGGGTTGTTTTTCCCTGGAGGGGCGAAGTTAAGGATGATTGAGGATGAATAAAAAACGAGATGAATTCCCATATCGCGAGTCTCCACGAAAAAAAAAGGGATGAAAAAAAGTGGAACAACCGCGACACAGTCGTAGCTTTTCATTCAAAATAAGAATAAAGCCGTGCTGTACAAATGAAAAACCGGAAGTCCTGGGAGGCTCTCCGGGTGGGCAAGAAAACAAGAAGGAGAGGGATGAAAATTTCTGGAACGTTACATCTCTCCTGGTATAACGGGACGGTGCATTACCGCGAGACCGCGAGTCTGGATCATTAATACATTGGTGGGAAGCCAGGGGGCGCTCTTTTGACACGACGAGTACCATGGACAGTGTGGTGTCCAGGTTGGCCCGACGGGGAACTCTCCCGTGCTTTGTCCCGCTAGATTAAGTGGTGGTTTACACCATCCGGGGAATCCGGATGGACCGGTGACTCTCGCCCTCTGCGCGAACTCCAGTTCACACACCCAAACTCAATATTTCACGCTGAATTTATTTCCTACCCATGAATGCAAGATTTCCCGACCAAAAAGCTCGAATTATCCGGCTGAAAGCACATTTCGAAGTAATCGAATTGTCACTTCCAATTCACTATACTAGGGATATTTTTTTATAGTTATAATATTGTATTTATAGTAATAATGTAGTAATAATAATAGAAACAGTAATTTTTTTTAAAGTTAAAAATATTAAAAAATTATTATTATTATTATTATTATTATAAATATAATTATATTAACAATAATGGAATAATAGTGATGGTATAGATAATAGTAGATGACAAGAGTTATAATTTTCAACAGTTATAGTAATTATTATTATTAATTATATTACAGTAATTATTATTCGATTATTATCGATTAATCGTAATAGTATTGATTATAGCCCAATAATTATCGTGTTGATAATAGTAGATAATAATAGTTATATTTTTAATAGACAGCGAATGTTAAATTTTATTTGTTAATTTATAAACTCGAAATAACCAAACGAAATATTTTGTTTTTTAACACATGGTATGAACCGTCTTTTTTTGTTTGTAATTAAATGAAAGACCCGAATAAAGCATATCTTGGAGCCTTGCAGGGTTGAAGTTTTTTTTTCAACATTTTATTTATAAAATTTTCAGTTATTAATATTTTTCATTAAGTCTTGCACGTTGTTGCACGTACTTACACCAGGGCTTGGCATTTCCGAAAAACATAATCTGCTGAGCGACCTACCTGAAAGCAGAAGTAGAAGAAACAAATTAATTCGCATTGTTTCAAAATATGGGATTGAAATTTACGAATCGTTGAAATTTTAATTCAATTTTATTCGTAAATTTCAATATAAATAGCCTCAATTTAAAAATTCAACAAATATATAATTCAAATTCATATCGTTCAACATCAATTTATTTTTTTCGATAAATTAAACATTTTTTTATTTTTATTGTCCAAATTTTAATTTCAAGTTTAGATTTTCCATTGTTCTCAAATTCCATTTAAATTCGCGACTATTTTTCGGACGAATCACTGAAAAAAAAATTTTTTTTTAAACCTTCGATACATTTTAAATTTACATTTTTATTGTCCAAATTTCAATTTCAATGGTAGATTTTCCGTTTGTTTCAAATTCCATTTAAATTCGCGACTATTTTTCGGACCAATCACTGAAAAAAAAATTCTTTTTTTAACTTTCGATAAATTTTAAGTTTACATTTTTATTCTCTAAATTTTAATTCCAATTGCAGATTTTCCATTTTTCTCAAATTCCATTTAAATTCGCGACTATTTTTCGGACGAATCACTGAAAACAAATTTTTTTTTTTTAACGTTAAAACCTCGCTGAAGTGGAAAAAAGTATTCTCGGTGTTTCCGTGATTAAATATTTGCGAAACGTCTGTGAAGTTTAATTCCGAAATAGTATATCTCTGGACCGTTGGATGGCAAAGGGTGTAATAATCCCGGTAACGATTCTAATTGCCAGCGAAGAGGAAACACGAAGTTATTAGGTAAAGTTAGCCATCAGGATCCAGAGGCCAAGTTGTTTGAGGTAAAGGTAAATCGTGGCTTCGGGCAATACTTCTCTCGAGCCTGCCAACGTTTTCCTCCCCAAGCCCCCCCCCCTCCCCTCCTCCTCGCTGAGTTTCTTCATCTCGAACTCTTTTGCCATTTGTCAATGGGTATACAGGGTGACTGGAAATTGGGACCTATTTCTTCAAAAGGGTCATAGTAGAGGTAATTTGCAACAAAAAATGTCCCATCAACTGGGGCTCGAAAATTGATGGTTATTGAGATATTGATGTTTTTATATTTTCTGAAGAATTTCCTGACTTTCTGCCTAGAATAAAAAAATTATGAAAAAAGTACGATATTATAAACAACGATTTGATACTTTTTTGAGAGACCACGATTGAAAAGCCAATTTTCAGATTATGTAAAATTTGGATGCAACATTTGTTTGTTAAATAATCGTTAACTATTGGTCTCTCAGAAAAGTAACGAATCGTTGTTTATAATAACGTATTTTTTTCATAATTTTTTATTTTAGACAAAAAGTCAGGAAATTATTCGGAAAATATAAAAACATCAATATCTCAATAATCATCAATTTTCGACCCCGAGTTGATGGGACATTTTTTGTTGCAAATGACCTCTACTATAATCCCTTTGAAAAAATAGAGTCGAATTTCCGGTCACCCTGTATATACCTGTATCTCTTATCTCTCGCGGAGCTTCAACTCGGCCAACCGAAACTTTAAATTAAACTTTGTCTTTTACGCGAATTCCCTTTTTCGTGTATTAGTCTTTCGAGGACCGTTCAGATAACCATCCCGGGGATTACCGCGCGGAAAATATTTTCCTCCAACGTTTTTCCTCTGTTTGCATGAAAGAGAAACAAAATGGAAAAAAAAGATTGAATAAAATTAAAAAAAAAAGATAAAGAGAAGAATCCACCACGTATACGAAAAGTTCGTTTCAATCCGCCGGGAGATTAACATCCCATCATCCGCGCGTTACCTGTGTGCATCCCCGACTCGTTCGTAGCCCACTGAGCGCTTTCCCGAATCAAAGAAAAGAGTTTCCTCGTACAATCTGGTGTTATTCATAGCGAGGAAAGTGTACGAGACTCCCGGAAAAATTGGACTCGACCACGATAGTAAATTGCATCCTTTCAAACGTCTCTCGTTCTACCGAGTTTTCCGACGTGTACCTATCCTTGCATGTTTTACGCGTTGCTCGAACCACGTAGGATGTTATTCGACTTTCCCGTTGAAGTTTTTTTTCCTAGGGGCAAAGTTTTTCTCCTAAGTTCAAGTTTTTACCTGGAAGTCTAGAATTGTTCTTCTAATTACAAAGTTTTTCCTTCAAGCTCAATATTTCTCTTCTAAGTTCAATATTTTGCCTCTTAGAAAAAAAGTTTTCTTCTAAGTTTGCAGTTTTGGTTCTAAGTTCAGAGTTTTTCTTGCAAGCTCAACGTATTTCTTTCGCGGCCCAAGTTTTTCGCGTAAGTCCAAAGATTTCCTTCTAAGTCCGAAGGTTTCCTTCTACGTTCAGAGTTTCCCAAGTCCAAAGTTTATCCTCCAAGTCCAAAGTTTTTCTTCTAAGTCCAGTTTATCCTCCAAGTTCAAGGTTTTCCTTCTAAGTCCAAAGTTTGCCTTTTAAGTCCAAAGTTTTCCTTCTAAGTCCTAAGTTTATC
>JAPYZJ010004609.1:0-16442 GCA_030522765.1 Ophioninae sp. B BG-2022a
AATTTTAATTGTCCGAATCTAGAAATTTCGTAAAAGTTTACGAAATTCGTTTGGGTTTGTTTGGGTTCGTTGGTTTGATTTTAAATCGCTGATTTTAAAAAAACCCAAAAAAATTACGAAATTTGTAATTTTGGTATATTCAAATTTGAAATTTTGAGCCTTTTTGGTCATTCGAAGTTCAGTTTCGATTGCGAATGGGATCTAATTTTAAGCGTTCGGCTCTCCAACTGTCGTGATTTCTCCTGATGACCTTAGTCATTGCGAACTCGGTTAAGGTTATCGATTTTGCGATGAATTCGCGGAACAAGAGGAATCGCAAATTTCGTCGGGTCGCCTGTCATCAACCCGAAAGTCACGATAAAGGGCGTTAAAACCAGTATTTCGAAAAAAGCCGAAACTTTTGTCGGTCGAGCTGATTAGCATTAACGATCGTTGATATCAAAAAGTTTCCACAAATGCTGTAATCGGACCACTCGAGTCTGTCAAAATCCGAGCATCAAATATGTTTTTTTTTTTTTTTTTTTTTTTTTTTATGAATATCCATTTGATTACAGGACGACTCCTCGATTTTATCATCATTTTATTTCTTTTTTTGTCTGGTACGCATATGTAATTGTTAGGTTTGAAAAAAATTTTTTAAAAGATTTTTTCGATTTTTTTTAAGAAAAAAAACCAGTTTTTGTGTTTGGATTTCCAAAAGAGATAAAAACCGGATTTTTTGCTTTTTTTTTTTAAATAAATAAAGCAACCAGTTGTTTGGGTTTACAATGTGAATTTTTATTTATTTATTTTTTTTTAACAAGAAACTATTTTTTTGGATTTTGATTTAAGAGTTAGAAAATACGTTTCCTTGTTTTTTTTTTTTTTTTTTTCATAAACGAAAAGATCTGTTTGGGTTTGGGTTTGGGTTTAAAAAAGAGTGAAAAAATGAACTTTTTTGAATTACAATAAATAATTTTTCCAGGGGGTAATCAATTATTTAAGGAGAATAGAGAAAACGATTTTTCATCGTGATAAATCGTTTCGATCCGGATATCGAGGCTTCTGACGTTTCGCGATAAAGATAACGAGAGTGCTAAACGATTGCTGGGGAAATTGAGTTTCCACGCAGGTCTTCGCTATCCGCAGTGACCACGATTGCATTCGATATTGTTACGCTGAAAGAAAAGGAAACGTCTCTCTATCCGAGGCAATAAATCGACGAGATTTATGATACTGCAACCGTGACTCTATTTTGCCTGAACAATAGAGGCTCTTTTTTTTTTTTATTCTCGCCACGAATAACCGAGGATAAAAAAATAATGCAAAAAAAAAAAAAAAAAAAAAAAAACAAACCTTCTCCGGTACTCTGTTGGAGACCTCGATTCGAGTGTTGCGTTCAGACATTTGAATATTCTCACGTGATACCAATCTCTTATTGTTGCCATTCGAGTGAAGCTCCCCCAAGTCGAAGAACTACAATTTTCTGCAAATCTGAACCAATTGGATCAAAAAACGAATCTAGTTTTTCAAATCTATTAAATTAATTAAATTGACTCAACGAATTGGATTAATTTAATTAATTGAATGACCCAAGGTAATTAAATTAATTGAATTACTTTTCTTAATTAAATTAATTGAATTACTTTTTTTAATTAAATTAATTTAATAACTTATCTTAATTGAATTCATTAAATTAATTTAATTACTTATATTAATTCAATTAATTCAATTAATTCATTTTTCAATTTTCCGAACAATAATTTTCATTATTCGAAACACTTTTCTACGATACGCGACAGGTCACGTTTCGCGAAGATTTCTCTCCTTTTACTCCACGAAATTTTTCTGTGCGTAATTAATGGAAAGCCGCGCACTTCCTTTCGCCATGAACGCAATCGCACCTATTTTTATTCGTGTATATACCTATATAACGAAGTGCCGGATATCTCTTCGATTTTTAAATCAAATTAATTCATTAAATTTAATTAATTAAATCAATTAAATTAATTTGGAAATTAATTATCGAAATATTTTTCGTATTTGCAGGACTCGGATGGGCGGATTTCAGCTACGATGGACAACACGGTGAGACAAATTTTGCAGAATTACATTTTAAGATTTTTAAATTTTCAAAACTTTTTGAGGCAATATTTAAATGGAATGAAACTTTTTTACCGTTATAATTTCGAAAAAAAAAAGGACATTCTGACCAACCTAGTAGAAACAGCAATGATCACTATCAATAATTCTACAACTGTTTCGACGATTTTCGATCACTTTCGTTTATTTATTTATTTATTTATTTGTGCATTTATTTATTTATTTATTTATTTATTTATTTATTTATTTATTTATTTATTTGTGCATTTATTTATTTATTTATTTATTTATTTATTTATTTATTTATTTATTTATTTATTTATTTATTTATTTATTTATTTATGCCAGGTCCATCACACTGGGGCGAGGATTATAACACATGCGTGGGAAAACACCAGTCGCCCATTAACATCGAGGAACACATAGTTAGAAATGTCAGTCTTCCACCCTTGCAGTTTCACGGTCTGGATGTAAAACGCAACGCGTATCTTACAAACAACGGTCATACGGGTAAGAAATCAAGATGAAAAAATTGAAATCCCTCGGATAGCTGAGGTTTCGATAAAGTATGAAATTCTAGCGAATCGAATGGTAAATCGACTGGTAAAGCTCGCGATCTCGTTACAACGTGCTAGAATAATAATAATAATGATCCAACTAGCTGGAAATATCGTCTTTCCATTCTTCATCGTTCCAGGGCTGCGGAAATAGATATACGTTAATGGTCGATGAAACATGAAACTGCGATAAAATAATAATTTTCTACGTCATATTTAAAACCCAGAAAATCGTGGTCCCAACAAAACCAATTCACGCTAAATCTGACCAGTCATTTTTCTAGCCCACCATTGCTTGGTATTTCGGGAATTTCATTTTTAAAGACGAAACGATGATTTTTATGAAAAAAAACATTTTTAGACAGACCAAACATTTTTAACATTTTAAACATTTTTTTAAACATTTTTTAACAGTTTAATGTTTTAAAAAAGACGAAAAAAACATTTGAAATTTTAACATTTGAAATTTTTACATTTGAAATTTTAACATTTCAAATTTTAACATTTCAAATTTTAACATTTCAAATTTTAACATTTCAAATTTTAACATTTCAAATTTTAACATTTCAAATTTTAAACATTTCAAATTTTAACATTTCAAATTTTAACATTTCAAATTTTAACATTTCAAATTTTAACATTTGAAAAAAACATTTGACGTCACACCATTTTGAAATTCGGGTTTTTATACGTGTTGGTACAAGTCTCAAAGTAAAAGAAACATTAAAAAAAAATTTTTTTAAACAAAATTATCTTTAAAAAAAAACTAGTCCAGTACGTAGGGGTTTTCCACAATATTAATTTTTGAAAAATCGAATAAAAAATCCGTCGAATTTCGATTAGAAAATTAAAAAATCAGAAATCTCTTCTTCTCGTCGACGAATCGACATTCAGGCTCGAATTAGAAAACGAGGAAGTTTCCGATTTACGTAGACAGGAAGGCTAATCATTTATCTCGCGTTCCCATTGATTCCGCTTGCGTAATCTGGATATCGATCGACAATGATGACAATCAAACGTGAAATCCCGCGGAAAATGGCAAACACGAGTGCCAGACGTTTCTAAACAAACCCAAACAAACCCAAACAAACAGGGTAAATACCCCCCCGGGCCCCCTTAAAAGTAACTTTTAAAAAATACGGAAATCAAAAAAGTCATATTTTTAGAACGTTTACGACGATTTTTCTGAACGTGCAACAGCCTTTTTCCAGACGATGATGGAATTGCAATTTTTTATATAGAACCAATTAGCACCCTTATCGACGAGAAACGAATGAATTTCCGGAAGTGTGCAAATTGGCCGAAGAACGCACTCGTCATTCGATGAATGAAGCAAAAAAAAAAAAAGGTTTCACGAAGCACGATAAATAAATTTCGTTTGACAATCTCCTTAAGATCTCGCAGCGAATAACAACGACAAATAGCAAATTGGAGTTATTTTTGTATTTGCCATTTGATCGCATCGTTTTATAGCGAGTTTACGTTTTTCATGAATAAAATAATATTCGCATTTTTCCACTCGGATTTTTCAAGATTTCTCGAACTTTACCTCGGCGAATGCAACCCGTAGGTTTAAGGGGATCCGAATGTCGATTCGACAACAAAAAAATCGAAGATATTTCTGATTTTCAAATTTTCTAATCGATATTCGATGGATTTTCTTCGCTCTAACTCTATTTTTAGAAAAATCAATATTTTGAAAATTCCCTACTGGACTAGTTTTTTTTTTTTTTTTTTACATTTGATCGTGCGTCGATAAAATTATGGTTGTTTCTCGTTTTTCACAGTAATGCTAAAAATCAACGATTCCGAGAGTGCCCAAGTATCCGGAGGTCCACTCGGCAACGATCGATACGTTTTCGAGCAATTACATTTCCATTGGGGAGAAAACGATTCGGAGGGCTCCGAGGACAAAATTAACAATCGCTCGTTCGCGATGGAACTTCACGTGGTTTTTTATAAAAAACATTACGGATCTATGGCATCAGCTGTGAGCTATTCCGATGGACTCGCAGTTTTGGCTTATTTCTTCGAGGTAAAAACTCCGATATCGCGTATCTATAATATTTATCAACAATATTTAAAAGACAGTTTTATAAAAAAAAAACGAAAACATTCAAGCTGAAGTCTTAGGTAATTTTTTTTTTTTTTTTTTTTTTTTTTTTTTTCGAAAGATCGAAAGAGCGAAAAATTTTACGCGTTATTTTTGTCGACAGGCGAGCGACGATGACAATCCTGTGTATAAAACGATAGTAGATGCCCTGCCGAATATCGAGAGTCACGATTCAAGTTTGCCATTACCGACGGAATTGAACATCGAACCTATTCTCGTGGTCGATTTGTCGCGCCAACAAAATTACTTCACTTACAACGGATCGTTGACGACACCGCCTTGTTCGGAAGTCGTCACATGGATCGACTTCAAAGACCCGCTTCGACTTTCTCATAAACAGGTGAGACGGATCAATCATTTTGTCCGGGTCGCAAAACGATGAATGACGAAGAGAAAAAAAAAACGGGGTTTGTTTGGGTTGAAAGCTACACGTTTTAAGATAGTGTCGTTTTAAAATGTAGCCTCTTAATGCAATTTCAGACGTCGGGTATAACCTCCAAATTATCGTTATTTATCAAAAATCGCGTTTTATAAATTCAAATCCATTCTTCGTTAATTTAATCGCGATTTTTTTGGTCTTTTTCTTATCACAGATAGCAACGTTCCGGAACGTGAAAACTTCCGGCGGTGACAAACTGACTCACAATTTCCGTCCAGTTCAACCACTGGAAGATCGAGTTGTTTATCACAACATCGATAATAGCGGTAGCAACGGTATCCTGAACGATGACAACTCGATCGCGTCGAACTCGATAAACGGCTATCATTCGGGTCAATTCAAATTGGACGGTTCTGTAATTTCAACCGTAGCCGCATTCCTCTTGACTTTTCGATCTTCTCTGGCCACGATGATTCTCGAAGATATTCGGTAATGATCTTGAACAATCGTAGACTTCCGGAATGCGATCTCTTCACTCGTTCGTTAAGAATTGATGTTCAACGGTTTATCACCAATGTTAGAATTATCGCACAATCATCGATGATTCCGAAATTAGTATCGATTCGGTAAAATTCAACGTTTCCGGTTTTACTTCCGGTAGACTTTAATTCTACCAATGACCGATATCGAATTTGGGTATTTTATCCCAAACATCTTCGTTTCTTCCTGCGAGAGTGCTACTATATTTTCAATGCCTGAAACATTTATGAACGAAAAGGAAAAATGATGTATCGTTAAAATGAAAGGTTAACAGTCACTATTCAGATTAAATAATAGTATCGAAGTATTAAAGTCATTTCACACGTAACACTATGCACGGTTACTACTCATTTTAGAGAATGATTCTTGTTGAGCCCGAACCAGTTTCGTATTTATAATTACGAAAGTACTTATGAAGAATGAACTTGGTTCATCATTATTTCGAAAATTTTTTTCATGTCCAACCAAAATAAAAAATTTCCATCCATTTGGATTCCATCCAAAAAGCTATCCATATCGCGATAGTTTATAAGCAATTTTTGACTCTCTCTCGTTCTAACGTTCGAAGAGACTGGATTTTAGTAAAAAATGAAATACTTTGTTTCTTCAACGGCTTGAACGAGCTACACGGATTTTACCCACGTAACAGTTTATCGATAAGCTTCCTTGTTTCTCATACGTTATTAGACTGAAAGAGAAGACGAGTTATCGAGGTTGATTTTTTTTACAATTGCTTCCCTGATATCGCATATCGCTTCTATCACTCGATTTCCGTTTTTTTTTGTTTCTTCGTAACGATCAAGTATGATTACAGCTGGATTATCTTGTACT
This sequence comes from Ophioninae sp. B BG-2022a, assembly GCA_030522765.1. Taxonomy (NCBI): domain Eukaryota; kingdom Metazoa; phylum Arthropoda; class Insecta; order Hymenoptera; family Ichneumonidae; species Ophioninae sp. B BG-2022a. The sequence goes on from JAPYZJ010004609.1 coordinate 6,503, forward strand.
AGGCGAGTATGAATCAACTTTTTGAAACTTCGTTGCCATTGTACGTGCTCAACATGAACAAACTTGTAGTGAATTTACGTATGAACTTCTCTATCGAAGCGAAGCTACTGAAAGGCTCTTAATGTGTATTTATGTTTTAACGTACGTTAACGTACATATGAATGTGAGTTTGCGTGTGCACCAGCCTTTCGATGTAAATATTATTGCAATAAAATCAAGCATGCGTCGAAGCCTCTGTTTTCCTCGCGTTCTAACCAATTGCGCGATCAAAGGATGCGAAAATACGCAAAACGCGTCTGATAAAATACATAACCTCAAATTGTATAAAAATATCGTAAGAAACACTTTATTATTGTTTTATCTATGTAATATACAGTAAAATGGTAATTCTGTACTTAATCCGTCTCGATTTTTTTGGTTCGCACGATTCACTTATCGGACACCATGTTGACCACGCTCGCCAAATCGTTCTGACCGTGCTTCAAACGCTCCATTATGAGCTCGGCTATAGCCTTCTGCGTTCGCCGTTCTAATTTCTCAAGCTTCGCAGCCACGTCCCTTTTCAAGTCCCAATCGGGCTTGCGCGGTGCAAGGTTACTTATATCCTAAAAATAATAGAATACAAATTTGCGTCAAGTTGATTTGACTAATACTAGAAGTTGATTTACAATTGATTTTGTTGATTTAGCTGAATATGATTTAGCTCATTTAGTCGTAGTACCGGTATGAGATCTTTCAGGTATTGAGAAACGAACTTTTCGTTTTCATTGTCATTTAATCGTCAGTCAAATTGCAAGAAAGAACGAGTTGACTTTTGTTGGTTGTTTAGACCAGCGGTTTTCGAATTCTTTTGGCTATGGAACCCTTTTGGCTACGTAAGGGTTCCGCGGAACACCTTTCGGGAACCGCTGGTTTAAACTACGCCTTACCAAATCTTCGACGACGACTTTGCTCGTAGCTGCGCTCAACTGATCCTGGACCTCGGCGATGACGTCACCAGGTTTTGCATCCTCGACAACTTGTTCCTTGAGACTGTCATCCTGAGGCTTATAACTTCGGAATTTGGGCCTGTTTGATTGATATACATTCAAAATCTTGAATCAAGTAAAGATTGGTAAATGATTGAGCGCCTAACCGGTGAACAATCCGTAATGATTATTTCCCTCCGCCGCGTCCTTTTACGCTCATATTCTATGTCGTGATTGATAACTCGATTATGATTTTGTTGAAAAGTTGTAAACAAACGTTTCGAGTGGGAGGGCAGAACGCGTCCAATTATAATTGGCCCTTTATAAATTCACGCTTCCATCGAAACCTAACCTAACCTAATTTCCATTCTGGGTTAACAAATTGTCAACTCACTTGGGCAATTTTTCCGGACCGCCGGCTTGATTCTCTTTGCTCTCGTCACTCTTCTTTTTCAAAGCGGCCAATCGTTCTTTACGTTTTCGTGCCTCTTCTTCGAGACTGCCGACTCGTTCGTCAGTCATCACTTTTAGGTTATGTTCGCTGGTGTTTTGTGTCGCTATAATCGTGCGCTTCCCGTTTGTTTATTCGTTTCACCTGCGGCGCCACTTGACGATCGCGATCATTGAAATATGTGTATACTGGTACGCAGTCATACAAAATGTCATTTACTCAATTTACGAAAGCAAAACCGGCGCAGGTTGCTGCTATTGAACTCTAATAATACTGGAACGGGAACTAGTATTCCAATCAGAAAATACATGAATTTGACCGAGATCACAGTCGTAGATATATATATATATATATATATATAGACACTCCGTCCAAGAATGCGTGCCCCCAAGTTATGTTTTCTTTGCGTCTTACACCGCGGCGCTAGTGAAGCGGAAGCACTTTTGTGTACGCCGCGTTTACTTTTCTTTACGTATTTCATAACCTCGTTTAGCCAAGTTCGAACAATTTTAAACGTAAACGCCGTGAGCATATTTATTGAAGAAAAATACAATGAATTAAACAAAAAACAATTTTTTCGAAAGGGATCGAATGGGGAATTCTTCGCTTGCTAGTCTCGCTCTCTTGCCCGGTCAGCCAAGCCGGTATCGTCGTTCCACCCGAAACATCGCGAAATTTATTTTTACCGATTTTTTCCGTTTCAACGTTAGAACGCGATGCAACTTAAATTTTGAGGTTATCCATTCGTTCACCGACCTCGTAAAAATACATTTCCTGAATATTTCTCTTATTGCTGAAAGTGAAAATATGCAGATAGAAAAATAAATACAAAAAACGAAGAAACGAAACTTTCCATCTCGCCGAGTGACGACATCTTAGAAAAGTGTTTACTCATTCAAAAATGAGAGAAATTTCTAACACGATACTGTACAAATACGCAGCGTCAGACAGAAAAGCCTCCGGACAGGCAAACGAAAGCTTCCAACGCAACAAAAAAAGAAAAAAGAAAAAAACATCGAGAGTTTCATCAACTTCGGAGAATATCGACTTTTTTTCGAAGACATTGTTGAACATTCCTCAACGCGTTCCCCATCACGGATACTTTTTGTTTCCTTCTTAATAACCTCAATACTAATTGATTTTTTTTCGCGCCTACGATCCGAGATTGAACCTTTTTTTTTCCTGCCTTCGATGTTCCTGCGCATGCGGGTGTCGGAAAAATGACAGGTTGGAAAGTAACCGATTTTACCGCAACGCTGCGGCGGATTAAGGGGCGACCATTTACAAATTTCAAAAAATCGTTTTTTTTTTTTTTCCCACAAAATGATTCCCATTCCCCCCGTTCGGCGCGCCCTCTGGTTGTGTTTTTTCGTGTGGGCACCAAACGTACCAAGATGAGAAGTGCTCTCGTCAGATTATTCGTAAAATGAAGGTTGGTCACTTTTGTTTCCTTCGTCAGTCGTATCCGAGTTCTTTCATCGGCCACCCTGGAGCGCCACCATGACACCTTTCAGCGATGGAACATCAATTATCGTAAGTATTTGTGGGTCATTAGACGAGCGAAGCACCGAGAGAGATTTCGGGTCATCGAAAAGTACGATCCTGTTGGACCGTTTATACGACCGGTTACACCTTCACGGGCGATGAGAATAACCAGTGGATTATGCAAAGTCACGTGTGTGCGCGAGCCTGAACGTGTATCATCGAGTCCGAAAGTGTACGAACATCAACCCCTTTCTCTCTCTCTCTCTCTCTCTCTCGCTCGTTTCATCGGATTCTCCCACCGTGTTTACCGAATGCCACCAAAACATGCCTTCCCCCCAGCGCTTCTCCCTTCCACCTTTTCGTCCCTACTATCGCCGCTACTCGCGGTGTAACCTCTTCGAACATAGCAGACTCTCACGATCATTCTCTCCGTAGAGTAATACGGAGTATAAGCCGTGAACAGTTCGTCTCAGTTCACAGAGAGCATCATGCGTTCGGTAAGTAAGAAATTCATCCAAATCTTTTTTTATTTCATTTTTTTTTTCACATTTATACACATCGATACATTTTTTATATATATATACAGTTAAATCTGGATAAGTGAGAACTGGATAAGTGAGAAAACTCTATAAGTGAGAATAATAGCCAGGACCCGTTATTTTAAGGTCCCAAAACCTCTATTAGCGAGAAACAGAAACCTCTGTAAGAGAGAGTCGTTTATCTCTCATAGACCTCCGTGAGATTGCTACTTATCTATACCTCTATGAAGCGACATTCGAGCTTTACAAATTTAACATCTGCTTTTAATTTAAAAGCGGATGTTAAATTTTCAATAAATTTAAGAAAATATATATATGTGTACATAATATATGTTGTGCATATGATGCACATAATTTTATCATATTACATATTTACTACATTCGTACTTGCTGCGACTTGTTATTGCGGCGTACCCCTATAAGAGAGAAACGCTACCCTTCCTGCATTAGCGAGAAATTCGGGTTAGTGAGAAACGTCTATAAGCGAGAATGAGATTGTGCTCTCTTGAACTCAAACCCAAACAATCTCGGTAATGACGGTTAAATTTTCGTCCTTCGAAGTGACAGTGTTCATTTTGTATTCTACTGGTAGAAACTAATACGTGTAAACAAATGATTCGCCGCAGTAAAGTGATTTCCAAACGTTTCTTGGTTAATGTTTCCCCATTAAGAATTCGCCATTTTTATTTCCGTCATTTTCGTGTCAATCGTAGAGAAAAAATTGACGAAAGTTATTCGGCTGAATAGTTTTATTTATCGTTGAGTCCTCCGCTTGGAAGTTTGGAAAGAATTTTTTTTAAAGGGGATGTTTTTAGAGTGGTTATACGATAAGCCTCGGCAGGCTTGAGAGTTTTCCATTGGCGAAACGTGTCGATTGTGAGTTTATATGGATATGGGCATATACACATGTGACATTGGAGAGTTTTATGTATATAGCTACGTATATGAAATTGGAGAGCTTCATTGCCTCCGGAGAATTTCGCGGCGACAACTTTCTTCTCTCATGCGTATTATACGAGCGAATCGAAGAGAGAAGATTTGCGAGTCGCGTTCAGGAATTTAAAGAAGAAATACCGATAAATCGCTTCTCGAGTCGTTTTTATTATAATCAGGTACAAAGAACAAGAGAGTTTGGGCTAACTCGTATAGAATAAGACGGACATAACCATTTTTCATTAGCTTTAATATTAGCTACGACGGACACGCCCCCCGACCACTTCGAAATTTTAAAACGACTTTTCTGCCAAACGGATGAACCGATTGGGATGAAATTTGTTGTGTGCATTCTGGACGATGGCACCAAAGACCTCCTGGTCGCCGTTTTCAATAAAAATATTTCACCCTCGAGAAATAGCGATTTGAAAATTTCGACTATCTCTTTCACACTCGTGCGTCACGTGGTACACACTCGCCTCAATTCAATAGTCGATAAAAATCGTAAAACAAACAAAAAAATATTATACTTTTTGTACTAACATTTCGATGAGTAGAGTCAGCCGACCAAAAAAACGAAAGTGGATATTTTGAAGTGGAAAGTGGAAAATTCACCAAGCTCGAATATACTCGAAATATAAACGTAAAATAATACAATATTTGAACAGAATTTGGTATCGATTCGGCAAAACGTAAAGGGATGTTCGAAAAAATATTAAGATGAAATCAAATCCAATAAAAAATAATAAAAATCTCTCGGGCAGTGAAACTGGGGGGAAAAAATGAATCTTCGCCTTTTTCGGATTCAACTTTCTCAGCGTGTTACACGATATAACAATATAGAGGGATGTACCCGCTAACGAGAGGAAAATAAAAACGCGAATCGAGGGGAATCCAACGATAAAGACGAATTTCGGTTCGTCCTGATTTCTCGTTGGTCGTTAACAATATATCGCGAGCGTTAATAACGTCTATGTATATATATATATATATATATAGACCAATGAGAATTTCCATCTCTGAAATTCGCTCTGTTCGAACGATCTTGAAATTACTTATCCCCGAGATCTGGACACGCGACTGGTATAAATTGGTAATTTCATCGACCCAATTGGTATGTGGGACATATCTGTTTACTGCATAATACGATGTTGGCTATGTGCTACGTTTACAATTAAATATAATTGTTCCCGTAGAAGAAAAAAAACGTATATAAACGTGTTTCGCGAACCGCGAAAAAAAAAAAAAAAATAAAATAAAGTACACGCGATCAATGTAAACGCGAAACTTGGAAATTTCATGGTGGTCGAGTTTCGATGAATTATCGATGAATTTTAATATTACGAGAAAGAAAAGTGAATCGAAGAGAAAATTTCATTGGGTCAAGAGTGTTTTGTTACATCGAGGGAGAAAAGCAAATAATTGTTTAATATTCATTCATTAAACGAAACGCTCGAAGGCACTCGAATCCTCCACCAGAGGGCACTTTGACCCTACGAGGAAAAGTTTTATTCACCTTTTACACGCCCGTTTCGTCGCAATGGAGAAAGTAATCGCGTATATGCTCGTTTCTACTCGTACGGATGCGTTCGTGCCCATTGACTCGTCGCCAACGTACGAAAAGAACCGCACATGGGTTTTAGGGGAACTCTTCAAGAATTGCTCAAGAATTTATATGATCGAACTTAGCTGCTAAATTCTGAATAAAAAAAAAGGAAAAAAAAAAGTTTGGAAAAAATACTATTCTTTAAAAAAAAATGTTTTCAAAAACTTTTCGTGCCTGACTCAAACAAATTCAAACAAATATTGGTAATTATACAGATTGGTGACTTTTCGGAAAAAAGATCGAATTTTTTATTTTCTTTTTTTTGGTAATGAGTTGCTTTTATCGGTCGCCACTATCGATATTTCGTCCGGGCAAGCTGAATTTTTTCATTAATATCATAAGTTACGGGGTTTTTAAGTTTCCGTAAATTTATAAGAAAATACGAGATTTGAAAATATTTCGATTCCTCTTGTTTTTCGGTGCTAAGAAGCTACGTGTTTCCTTATGATATTTTAACAATTTAAACAATTGTTAAAATAATTAGGCAACAATTATAACATTTTATAATTATTAAATGTATAACAATTTATACATTTCGGAATGATGAAATATTTTTTGGTTTCGATGAACCCAAACAAACCCCAAACAAACTCATGAAGAAATTCGATTGTTTTTTCAGAAAATTCATTTTCTGAAAGCCAATGAAAGTAACTTGAGGTAAAAAAAAAAATTTCCGTTGTTTTTTCAGAAAAGTCAATAAACTGCACAATTACCAGAAATTTTTTTGAAAAACTTTTCGTCTCAATCCAAACAAACCCAAACGAATATTTTTCAAGCTTATTCTCATGTACCCCTGAAAAGTGAAATTCGAAATTTCGTATTTATTTCGAAATTTCTGCTCGTTAGAAAAACCGTTAAATTCTAAATTCACTGAGAGGCGAAAGATTCGTCGCAGTGATAAAAAAAAATGCAACGTCGTTGTGCTCGTCACTCTCGCTTCTCGAAATTCATTATTCGAGAGCTCTCGCTGTATTTCCCGCGCCCCGTTTCCGGCTAAATAAATGGCTCGAAAGCTCCGTTCCAGTTTTACACTTCGCAATTTATTGAACGAGATATTGTTCGTGAGCTTGATATGAGCGATGAAGGTATCGATTTTTTTTTCGGACTCGAAACCAATCCACCACACGCGAAAAGTACTCACAACCTTGTGCACTCACTCAGTATTGTCCACGGTCTCATGAGAGTATGTCGAGTCTCGTTGCACCATCGAAACTCTTCTCAGCCGATAAGCCACGCCGGTTTGGCTTTCACCTCTCAGACTCTGGTATGAACGGCATATATGTCTGTACTCCTCGGAACAGGATGCACAGGTTACTTTGTATCGAAGTGCATTCTGTAGCTTTGCAACGAGATTATCCAACCCTACATTTCGTCAATCACCCGAAAATCGACTCTTCCATTCCCGAAAATAAAAACAATGATTTTTCATTGTATGAAATCCAGATCCATTTCGCAATAAAAAAAAAAAAATATTATTTCAATTAAAAGTTGATTTTAACAACGTTTCGAATATTCGGTTTTAGCTTAAAAATTGTATTTTTAAAAACAGTAATGTATGTGAAAATAAATTTCTACGAATAAATAAAATTACAAATCTATTTCTAATAAGATTTATCGAAAAGTATTTTTCAATTTTTTAAAAATGTATGTGAAAATCAATTTCTACGAATAAATTATATTTAATATATATTTCTAATATTTAAGATTTATCGAAAAATAATTCTCAAAGGATTTTCTTTATTTTTTTTTTTATAGTATTTTCTTTTCGACGAAATTTTACTTGAACTGAAATTGAACTTTAGTTCGATAAACACTATGAAATACGAAGAAAAATACTGATAAAATACACAATATAGAATATTAATAAAAATACGAAGTATGAAACTGATTACACTGCGTTAGCTTTTTATTTAATTTTGGAAGGATTCTCATTCGAATGATCGGTGTTATGTAAAATTGCTATTACTCCTGTGGTATGGATTTTTACACCCCAATAATGGGATGAAATTATGCGAGGTAATGACGTTACCTTCTCCGAAGTTCTCGAAGCTTCCGGACGTTGGGAGATAAAAATGATGATATTTTCTTCGGAGTATTTCGAATAATAGGGAATATAATCACGACTCGTTATTACGGCAAGCGTTAAATGGTCTCGCAGTCTATGACTCTCTTATAATTTTTTTACGATACCCGAAGTGCATTATTCATCGGGGCAAGGACGTTAGCAACGATGCCCGTTGGATCCTGATGCACTTTCACGCGGAAAAATACATAAAAATTCCAGGTGAAAAGTGAAAAGACGATGTTGAAAAAATGGACAAGGGGAAGGTGGAAAGGGCGGTAAAAAGAGAGAAAAAAAAAAGTGGTCTTGTCACATTCGTCGAGTTTTTACGTCCGTTGCCAAACTCTGATGCAATAACGATACGAAATTTTTTTTTTTTTTTTTTTTTAATTTGCGTTTAAAATATTTTTATATTTATATAAATATAAAAGTTTGCAACTCCGAGGTTCATTGGTCACAATTTCACCGCAAATTCCGCATTGCAATCCTAATTGAACGCAACGAATCCTCCATGTCTCGTTAGACGTTTAAAAAAATCTCACTTTTCCTCGCTTTATTCCTGGTGCAATTGTTACGTCAGTGTCATTATATTTTATCACCTTTCCAAAACATTTTCGTCTCAGGGTTTGTCTGAGTTTGTTTGGGTTCGAAAAAAATAATTATAACGTTCGTCACGAGCACCGAAAGCGAAAAATGAGATATTTAAAATATCTCTATTTTTAAGTCTATTTTTAGATAGTTGAGGAACTTTTGAAACCAATAAAAAAGGCAAAAAATTAGAAAGTTATATTCCTCCATAAATGAAATATTAATAGACTTCGATTTTAGAGACCCTTGATCCAAGTTTGAAAATCCATTATTCAAAATTCATTTTTGTGAATATTTCCGAAAATCCCTGGCTTTTACGAGCGGAAATACCTTCACTAATTTCGGAAAATTTCACCAAATTAAAAAAAAAAAAAAAACAAGTTTTTGCACGAGATGATATTTAAAGTTTAAATGAATCGACTAATTTTTAAGAGGTTTAAATAGAGATGTTTTATTTTTAATCAATAAATAATTACGTAACATTTCTCAAAATTATTTTTCACGCGGTTTCTCCGCGATGTTTTCTTTATTCGTTTCATTACTTATTCGAACCGTTACGAAGAGGCTGATAAAAAAAATCCATCGACCCGGAATGTCCTATATGCAACCTGAGCCCACATCATAAAGGCAAGAGGAAACTCCTGAGAGAGAGAGAGAGAGAGAGAGAAAAGAAGAAATATCTCTTTTTCTTGGAGATCCGTTTAAAAAATACCGTGGACGTCGTGAGCAAGTTCACGGGAGCTGTGCCACGAGGATCTTCACTGCCTCGTGTCCTCTCGACATACTCTCCGCGCCCGAGTCGAGTGAAAGTGCCTCGTGATCATTTCTTCTTCTTCTCTTTCCCCACCCTCGATCGACCCTGACGTATATCCACGTCGACGTTCGTATATTGTATAATATATTTTCCCATCAAATATATACAGGGTGTCCCACGTAAGAATGTCATCTGTCAGATGGGTAGTTGGACTTGAAATTTTAAGTCGATTGATACAAGCACGGTTCCCGGATCAACCCCTTAATTGTAAAAATGTCGAAAAAATATTTTGGAAAGGTTTTTTTCGAATTTTGCCAGTCTAATTTTGCACTTTCGGCAAAAACTCCGGCATATTCGTAATCAGCGAAAAATTTCCGATTAAATAGAGCCTTTTAAGAGGCTAAAAACGTAAAAAAAAATTTTTGTCTTCCCTGGCCACTTTTACAGAATCTCAGAAATCACGATATTTCAAAAGGTCGTAGAGTAGGCTTTTTCTATGCGATAGAGATTCATTTGGTGGGTTTGGAAAAGGTTTTTGCCTGACTTAAATAATG
>JAPYZJ010004610.1:0-14233 GCA_030522765.1 Ophioninae sp. B BG-2022a
GTTTGCTTGGGTTTGCTTGGGTTTGCTTGGGTTTGCTTGGGTTTGCTTGGGTTTGCTCGGGTTTGCTCGGGTTTGCTTGGGTTTGCTTGGGTTTGCTTGGGTTTGCGTGGGTTTGCGTGGGTTTGCTTGGGTTTGCTTGGGTTTGCTTGGGTTTGCTTGGGTTTGTTTGAGTTTGTTTGAGTTTGTTTGAGTTTGTTTGAGTTTGCGTGGGTTTGTTTGAGTTTGTTTGGGTTTGCTTGGGTTTGCTTGGGTTCGTTCCACGGGATCTTTGAACAACAAACCCAAACCAAAAAAGGTTTGGGTTTGTTTGGGTTTGTTCTACGGGAGCTTCGAACGCGAAGTTCAGCCACGTTGAAATCGTCGTTAGCTGGAAACGTGAGTAACGCGGGTACGAATGGATGCACCGGAAACACTCTGGACATATGCGTCACTCCGACGGAACGAGGGGAGTGCGAAACTGCTCGCAAAGTTTGTTTGGGTTTATCAACGGGTGGCTGATAAAGAATGGAATTCAAGATGTCACTTGACTCCGAAAGACGAGCGTCCTTTTTTTTTTTTTTTTTTTTTTTGATCGATGTTTGCTATTTTTCATGACATCGAGCCGATCCGGGACTCTCGTAACGCGATATCCACACCGGATAAATAATTCATTGCTGAACGAGATTTTTGTTTTTCATTCGCCAACTCGGACGGTAGATTAGTCTTTGCCGTTGGTCTCTTATCGGAACGCTCTTTCGTTCCGGACGTTTCTTCAATGTATATCGGCCGGCAATCCTCCGTGCATCGGTTATTGCGACGCAGCGATGCTAATTGCGTCGTTCCCTCGTCAAATCTAATTCGAGAATACTCGTTAACGGCGAGCTTGTTTTTTTTTTTCATGATTCTTTAAAATTCAGTAACGACGCCTTATTCGAAAAAAATTCAAATTTTTGGGATTTGTTTGGGTTTGTTTAAAATCTAGGGTTTTAAATCAAACTAACGAACCCAAACGAACCTAAACAAATTTTGTAAACATTTACGAAATTTGTAGTTTCGGACTATTAAAATTCGGAATTTCGAGCCAAATCGAAATCTGGTCAATCAAAGTTCGGGTTTCCTACTCAGCCCCGAAAAAATGATTTTTTTTCACACGTGAGAATAGAAATCAATTTTTATTACCACGAGGAATTAAAAAAAAATCCTAAATTCCGTTGTTTCTTTTTGTCAGTCGTTATTTTTATATATTTTTATAAATTTTATTTTGTTTTTACAAATTTTATTTTATTTTTATTAATTTTATTTTATTTTTATAAATATTATTTTATTTTTATATATTTACGAAATTTGTAGTTTCGGAATATTCGAAGTTCGGGTTTCCAACCCAAACAAACCCAAACAAAAAATGTGAAAAAAGGTGTCAAAGTAAACCCCATTTTACGGTACATTACAAAAAAAAAAAAAAAGAAAAAAAACGATAATATTCCAAAGCGCCAAGAGTTTATTTTAATCGAAAATTGATCGAGGTCTGATAGGTCAATATCAGCTGAGGCAAACGATTCCCACTGTCGAGTGCAATCCGGGAAGTTCGTAATGGATTTCGATGAAACGTTAGCGAGTCGTTTAGCCGCGAAAGCGCGTACATTTTCATGCGATTAAAAAAAAAATTAAAAAATAAATAAAAAATCAACATTTTATTCGAGTGATAAAACCAGTTTTGCAAAACGCTCGAGATGAGCCGGCCAACGGGTTTGGTATATAACGTCCGGGCGTTTATGTCCGACGAGAAACGCTTCAAAGAGTCTTCGAGGCTTCTCGGTCCTCCTGCGTTCCTCGGACCCTTTTTTTTTTCCTCTAGCCCTGATCAACCATCCTCCCTCGAACGCTCGCGTTACAAAAAATCTCACGAAACATGACGATAGAAAATTTTTCGTGGCATTCCGATTCGATTTTCTTTTTTTATTTATTTATTTTTTTAAATATTTTACGAGTCGATCGGTTCTAAATATTGTATGGCGTTATATTTTCGAAATTACTTGCAACGAAGTATCTCAAAATTATTTAAAATAGCATAGTTCGAAAGTGAAAAAAAAAATAATAAAGTCGCGAACTAATAATAAAATAGAAAACTAATAAAATAATAAAAAATAATAAATTAATGGAATTGATAAACTATACAAAATAATAAATTAGTAAACTAATTAAAAAAAAATTAAAGAGATTTATTAACTATAAAAAATAATAAACTAATAAACTAATAAAAAAAATTAAAGAGATTTATTAACTATAAAAAATAATAAACTAGTATACTAATAAAAAAATAATAAATTAATGAAATTAATAAACTATAAAAAATAATAAACTAGTAAACTAATCAAAAATAATAAATTAATGAAATTAATAAACTATAAAATATAATAAACTAGTAAACTACTAAAAAAATAATTAAACCAGTTAACTGACAAAAAATAATAAATTAATAAAAATAACAAACCATAAAAAAAGAAATGATAAAAAAAAAAAACTATAAAAAAACTATAAAAAAAGAACAAACTATAAAAAAAATAAACTAAAAAACAGAAAAATAATGAAACAAGATAAGTCTCGTTGCGTTCGAACGGTGCAAACTCCAGCGTCACGAAATAACACAGTTTTCAATCCCACGAGCAAAACGCCCTCATCAAACACGTCAAGCGGACGTTTGTAGCCCGAGAGCCTTTCGTTGTCCAGGACACATCGCGCCTCGTGCTGTCACGCGAAATTCTCTCCGTCTCCGCTTCCCTCTCTCTCTCTTTCTCTCTCTCTTTCTCTATTGCATCTGTCCACAGCTGCATTCCACGGTTCGTTTCCCTCGAGTTTCATAGCCGCGACAATATCGGACTTTAACGATTCCAGTTGAAACAGTTGTACCAATAATGGACAGGAACGACGAGAGAGAGAGAGAGAGAGAGAGAGAACGACATCGACAGTTATTACTTTTCGCGGACACTGAAATCCAAATTGACGATTTTTTCACTACTATTTTCTCCAAAGATAAAAAATATGAAAAGCAAAAAAATCGTTATCATTTTTACCGACGATCCGACGATTTTATATTTTCCTTCGCGATAGTGGGAAAACTCTAAGAACGTCGTTGAAACGGAAATCGAATCGTGGCATTGAATCAAGCCTGACAACTGCGTTCTTTCTCCTACTGGAGTATCTCTAATCCCCGTTTGAGTTTTACGACCCTCGATTCCCAATAAACACGAAACGATTATCGGTTGTAAACTCGCCGACGATAATCTTGGCACATTCGTGTACACCAGCATTCTCAAAACTGGCCGATTAAAATTCTACAAAATAAATATCGTTTTATCTCAGACTTGAATTTTTCCTGTGAAACTTTTGATTCACGAAGAAAAAATGCAATCTCTCATTTTTTATGATAAAAAATGGAATTTGTTTTTTTTTCTTGATAAAAACTGCAATTTTTTTTTTTTCGATAAAAAATGGAATTTTTTTTTTTCTGATAACAACTGCAATTTTTTTTTCCTGATAAAAACTGCAATTTTTTTTTCTGATAAGAACTGTAATTTATTTTTTTTTTAAGTGGCAAATTGATAATATCGAGGATGAGGGGTGGGGAAGAAGGGAAAAAATCCTTGAAAATAAAAATCGTTTAATCTCAGACTTCAATTTTTCCTGTAAAACTTTTGATTTCCGAAAAAAAAAAAACGTAATCTCTGATTTCTCCTGATAAAAGATGCAATTTGTTTTTTTTTTCTTGATAAAAACTGCAATTTGTTTTCTTTTCCTGATAAAAACTGCAATTTAGTTTTTTTTCCTGATAAAAACTGCAATTTATTTGTTTTTTTTTTCTCATAAAAACTGCAATTTATTTGTTTTTTTTCTGATAAAAACTGCAATTTATTTGTTTTTTTTTTCTGATAAAAACTGCAATTTAGTTTTTTTCCCTGATAAAAACTGCAATTTATTTGTTTTTTTTCTGATAAAAACTGCAATTTAGTTTTTTTTCCTGATAAAAACTGCAATTCATTTATTTATTTATTTTTTTAATTTTTTTCGAAAAAAGTTGCAAATTGATATTATCGAAGACGAGGGGTGGGGAAAAAGGGAGGGTGCCCCGCCCTGAGGTAAGCGGAGTTCTCGCGATGCACGGTCAACACTAACCGAAATGTGAGGATCCACGAGGGACAGGGATAGGAATGAAGGGCGACAGGAGGAGGAGGGGAGGGGAGGGGGAGCGGGGGCGCGAGAGAGAAAATAATGAAAAGCAGCGCCCCCGAGCAGCTTGCGGGGTTGCCACGATCGGTTCGAGCCAATCCTCCCCCTCGCCACGTCCTCGCTCGCCTGAAAATCCGTTTGGCTGGATTGCCTTGGTCGTGTTCAAAATGACCGAGTCAAATGGAAAGAAGTGTACTCGTCAAAGTCTATGGGGTGTTCGACATGAAATTCAAAAATTATCGTAGGAAAACTTGAAAGGAAACTTTGAATGACCAGAAGGCTCAAAATCCCGAATTTGAATATTCCGAAATTACAAATTTTGAAAATTTTTCGGGTTTGTTTGGGTTCGTTAGTTTGATTTAAAATCCAAACAAAGCTTGAGTTTGTTTGGGTTCGTTAGTTTGATTTAAAATCCAAACAAAGCTTGAGTTTGTTTGGGTTCGTTATTTTTATTTAAAACCTTTGATTTTAAACAAAACCAAATATTTCAAAAATTTGTAATTTTGGATTCGTTAGTTTGATTTAAAACCCTTGATTTTAAGTAAACCCAAAAATGAAAAAAAATTGTAGTTTTGGGTTCGTTAGTTTGATTTAAAATCCTTGATTTTAAACAAACCCAAACAAACCCAAACAAATTTCGTACTTTTGCTGGCACGACCTTCAGAAAATTTGTAGTTTCGAAATTTTGAGTTGACTTCCTACCCAACCCCGAAGAGATCACGAGATCCGATTTATGACAAGATCGAGGGCGCGTCGTTGAAAAAAAAACAAATGTTTCGAGGCAATGAGACATTGCGGAGAAACGATAGTGCTCGATCCGAACGGGAGAGAATGGTGCTCTCGCGGTTAACGACTTTCGAACGACGCTTCGAAGTGGCTCAGACATTGAAGAGACTGGCCGAGAAGCTCCATTTGCTTCTCGCTAATGTCTTCATGAGCCATGTCCTCTCGAAGCTTCTACAATTTTGTATATTTCAGCTGACGCGGCTCGTCGAACCGTATACAGGGTGTCCCAGCTAAGAACGTCATCCTTGAAATGGGAGGTAGGGGACGAAATTCTGAGACGATTGATATAAGCATGTATGGGTCTCAGATCAACCCCTGAATTGTTATTAATTTTTTACGGTAGCCAATGAAACGCGCCCGGGGGCGGGCCTACGTCGGTGAGCGACACGCGCGTGTCCCGGAGTGGGTCAGTGCCCGGAGGGGAGGTACCCCCACCATGCGGACTCTCCGGCTCGGGCGCGTCCGATTAGCTGCGGTAAAAAATTAATAATAATTCAGCGCTTGATCCGAGACCCATACATGCTTATATCAATCGTCTTAGAATTTCACCCCCTACCTCCCATTTCAAAGTTGACGTTCGCAGCTGGGACACCCTGTATACTGACCAATCTTACAAATGTAATACTCGGCTTCTTTGTCCCGTTTAACCCGAGTTCGAGTTAGAGGTTCGTACAATGTAACGAAATACCCGAATCGCAACGATTCCTTCGAAACAGTTTGTCACAGTCACGTGGTCTATGACTGAACGATACAGTTTTTTTTTTCTTCGAAAAATGCTTTTTCCTCATTTGTTAATTGAAAAATTAACCAATCAGTTTGGAGTTAATTACACTCGAGCCTGATGTCATTCGTTTACGAGTCGAACGAAAGACAATTAAGGATTTTCGAAATTTCGAAAAACCGAATGGAGTGAAAATAACATTTTATATTATAGGTAGGGGTTAAGTAGGAACGAATTTCGATTGACCGGAAAGCTCGAAATTCCGAAACTACTGATTTCCTGAAGGTCATGCTATCAAAATATTCACGAAATTTGGGTTTGTTCGGGTTCGTTTGATTTAAAACCCTCGATTCTTACAAAACCCAAACAAACCCATTTTCCAAAATGTATCACTTCGAAATATTCAAATTCGAAAATCCGAGCTTTCTGGCCCCTCGAACTTCTAGTTCCCTCCCCCACTCTTTCAATCATATCTCAAAAAAGACAATAAACATCCTCTCGAACGAACAAAAAATCAAACAAACAAAAAAAGAGTAGAAATCGCGAATAACCGAAATCCGAGAAAAAACTGTCTTCTCGGTAATTCCCACTCCAACGGTCGCGAAGCTCAACTGTTTCTAGCTCAACGTTTCGTTCAATTCCTTCAGACGAAAAAGCAACAAAGTGTCCCCAAGACTCAAAAAAAAAAAATCATCGTTTCAAAAACCTCAACATTTTCAACGAAAAAATAAAATGGGATTAATCCTTCCATCCTCTTTCGGAATTTTGTAGATCGCGGAAAAAACGTTTTCGCGAGGACGAAGGACAGGCTAGGCAGAGCCTGGCCGAGAGCGGAAGAGAGAGAGAAAAAGTGAGAGAAAAAGTGAGATTAGTGGGGGAAAAAAGTTCGTCGGCGAGAAAGGGGTCCGGGGAGAGTAGAACGAAAGGTTGACGGTTGGCGAGTGCGCGTCGCGACCACGGCAGTGGGCGCTGCCTTTGGTCACCAGCGGCGCCACCGTCGCTTCTCCCACTTCGCGGCTAGTCCGCTATCCAGGGATGTACCGTAGTTCGTCAGTCGCTCGCGCGTTACCAACCAGCTCGGTCGAGACCGTGAGTGTTTTTTTCCTTCAAAAAGTCAATTCCGGAGAAAAAAGTCCGCGTCTCCACCCGGCACTCGGGCTTTCGGTTCGATACACGTTTTTTGTGCGAGCGAATACTTTTTTTTTCCACTCGAGGATTATACGTATAAAAAAACTTGGCGTGCTACGGTAGTTACACTTTTTCAGTTGAAAAAACGATTTTTCACGAGCGCGATAAACACGGAAGAAACGAAACGAAACGAACGCAGTGGTGTACATTTGTGTATTTTTGTATTTATTGAAGAGAAGGATACCCCGTAGTTGAGTATCCGGTAGCCTCAAGGATAGTTTGTGTCTTGGAAGAAATCCACGGACCGCGAACGGGGTGAGTGCATCTTCGGCGTTCCGCGATGTTTTTTCGTCGACCCGGGAAATTCTCGGAAGTATTTTTCCGTCAAACCGGAAGTTGCCGTTTCGTTCCTACCCCCAAGCGTGATTATGACGTTTCAACGGCTTTTTTTTCGTATTCTTCGTACCGGGCAGGGGGGGGGGGGGGGGGGGTGGTGAAGCTTAGGGAGAATTCCAAGATTTTTAATGGCTCTTCATCGCGACCGAAGTACCCGATCGGAAATAGCTTTTTCTCTCTCTCTGTTCGAAGCT
Source organism: Ophioninae sp. B BG-2022a (assembly GCA_030522765.1). Classification (NCBI taxonomy): domain Eukaryota; kingdom Metazoa; phylum Arthropoda; class Insecta; order Hymenoptera; family Ichneumonidae; species Ophioninae sp. B BG-2022a. Next base: position 7,429 of record JAPYZJ010004610.1, read on the forward strand.
GCGCGCGCGTTTTCGAAGCTAGTGAAGGAAAGGCCCATAGACCGGTGCGTGTTCTCGCCCGGATCGCCATCTTGGAAATGGCCGGTAATCGATATAGCAGCGGCGCGCGCGTCAGCGACCGTTTTTTTTTTTTTCCATTTCGCCGGGCAGCATTCATAGAAAATAAAAACGTGCGTTCAAGTTCAGACCCGAGTGAAACACTCCCTCCCCTCCCCCGGCATTTTTTTTCGCACCAGCGCGTCCTTTCCCGTCTCGTTTCTCGAATTATCGAAAACTCGAATTTTTCGACCGGAAGTGCCAGTGAAGAGTGAATTTTTCTCGAGATATGCAGTTAAGAGTGCGAGGGGAAATTCTAGATGAAAATTTGGCTTTGTTTGGTGAAGATCGATCACTCGAGAAATTTCTCCGGGCCCGGCAATCACTCGCCGCCATCTTGGTTTGCCTCCGCTTTGACCCCCACCACGAGACACCGACTCTCGCTCGTTTCTCCATCTCCCAACTTCGTTTTCGCGATACCCGAGGTGCAGCCTCGGTCTTTCACTCCTATATATTTTCCATCTTTTTTCAAATTCGGAAAATTTACTATTTTGGCTCTCGGAAGTATTCTCGAAGAGTAGAACATTTTTCGAACGCGAGAATCTATTATTTCGAGAAACGTTCCGTTAACGATCACGTGAGGGAGCTCGCATACAAAATGGTTACTTTTCGTGCCACGGGGGTGCTCTCGCTACTCCGTCCACGGATCTTTGTCAAGTTTCCGCGGTTATTTTATCGAACGAAACGTCGGATATCGAGGTTTTCGTGAAAAATTATTCAAAAATATTTTATCGTATTTTTCGTTAGAAAATATTTATCAAATTCGAAAGAAAAGCACGTTTGATGGATTGATTATGTTAAAACGTATTTTAAAAAAAGATTTGAGGCTCTTGAGTCGATATTAATTTTTCTTTATCAACGAGTCAAGCTCAGGAGTCATCGGTACGTGTTATGACTCATTGTCAATATTGATTACTCTTGGGAAATTAGTCAAATGGGCACTCGCTTTTACAAAAGATTACTCACGAAGTATTACTCACAGAATATTATTCATGAATGTGAATCACGAGAGATGAATTTTTTTATGATAATAAAATATAATATATAGAATGATAATGTATAGAATTATTATTTTATATATTATTCTAATTTTTATATATTAATATGGGTAATAATATATAAAAATGAAGAACCGTATATTCTTGTTTGGGTTTGTTTGGGTTTATCATGTATTCGAATAATTGAAAAATAAATAATAAACCTAAATAAACAAATATAATAAATTACCAGAACCCAAACAAACCCAAACTCTGCAAAAAAAAAAGTGAATTTTCAAATTTATTTCGTAAATATGAGAAACCAGATCGAGAGTCCCAATAATCGTATATTCTTGTTTGGGTTTGTTTGGGTTTATCGTGTACTCGAATAAATGAAAAATAAATAATAAACCCAAAAGAACAAATACAATAAATTACCAAAACCCAAACAAACCCAAACAAACCTAAACATGTCAAAAATGAAAAAAAAAACGAAATGAAAAATAAAGATCTGTTAAAATAAATATTAAAAAAAAAGAAAAAAAAAAGGAAATTACAGCGGATCGTCAACGACGCGCGCGAACTCTCCGGCGTCACTAGGAATCCGTTAGAAGAGTGTTTCTCGTATCCTTTGTGCGAGTGGAAAACCGTTCGTATCAAGAGCATCTCAAAGACGGGATCTTACGTTTTTTACAGTTAGCTGCGGTTTCATTTCGAGACTCTTTGGAAACTTTTGTCCAACCGAGAAAAAAAGAAAAGGAAAACGATGGAAGGTCGAAGGCTGAGAGAGATGGGAAAAGAAAGACTGTTTACAATACACGTGACCCGCGGCACGCTGCGAGCTGAAATTTTCCTCGCAGCGCGTTTTTCATTCTTATATTCGTCCCTGAAAATCCCTTGGGTTTCTCGCTCTTTGTCAAGCTTGATCGCGATATTTTTCCCAGGTCGGGTAGGAAACTCGAATTTCGAATCGGAAAGCTCAAAATTACGAATTTTAATACACCGAAACTACGAGTTTCGTGAATGTTTGGGTTTGTTTGGGTTTGTTTGAAATTAAACTAACGAAAATTTGAAAATTAAACTAACGAACGCAAACCCAAACAAATTTCGTAAATGTTTGGGTTTGTTTGAGTTCGTTTGAAATCGAGGGTTGAAAATTTAACGAAAATTTGAAAATTGAAAATTAAACTAACCAACTCAAACCCAAACAAATTTCGTAAATGTTTGGGTTTGTTTGGGTTCGTTCAAAATCAAGGGTTTAAAATTAAACTAACGAAAATTTGAAAATTGAAAATTAAACTAACCAACTCAAACCCAAACAAATTTCGTAAATGTTTGGGGTTGTTTGGGTTCGTTTAAAATCAAAGGTTGAAAATTAAACTAACGAACCCAAACCCATACAAATTTCGTAAAAGTTTGGTTTTGTTTGGGTTCGTTGAAAATCAAAGGTTGAAAATTAAACTAACGAACTCAAACCCAAACGAATTTCGTATATGTTTGGGTTTGTTTAAAATCGAGGGTTAAAAATTAAACTAACGAACTCAAACCCAAACAAATTTCGTAAATGTTCGGTTTTGTTTGGGTTAAGAACGTTAAGTACGTAGCGAGACTCCATAACTGGCAGCGGTCAACGGAACGAATGCTCTTTCGTTCTCGGTTCGTCCTCCTCGACCGCTCGTCCACCGGAAAATTAACCTCGATAGGTGCGCGAGCGCATCGTTTTTTTTTTCGCGGAATTCTCGTCACGCTAAAATACACGAAGAGAGAGAGAGAGAGAGAAAGAGAGATAATGATGGTTATACTTAAACATAACTTAAAATAAACATAAACAAAGAAAGTGATAATAATAATGACAATAATAGTAATAATAATAAGAGAGAGGAAAATAAAAAAAATAATAAGAGAGAGAAAAATAATAATAGTAATAATGAGAGAGAGAGAGATTATGATGATGATTTTACTTAAACATAACTTAAAATAATCATAAACAAAGAAAGTGATAATAATAATGACAATAATAGTAATAATAATAAGAGAGAGAAAAATAATTATTATTAGAGAGAGAGAGAAATAATAATAATAAGAGAGAGATTATGATGATGATTTTACTTAAACATAACTTAAAATAATCATAAACAAAGAAAGTGATAACAATAATAACAATAATAGTAATAATAATAATAAGAGAGGGAAAAATAATAATAAGAGAGAGAAAAATAATAAAAATAATAATAAGAGAGAGAAAATTAATAATAATAACAGAGAGGGAAATAATAATAACAAGAGAGAGAAAAATAATAAAAATAATAATAAGAGAGAGAAAAATAACAAAAATAATAATAAAAGAGAGAAAAATAACAAATAATAATGAGAGGAGAGAGAGAAAGGTGATTGACAGTTCGCTCGAGGTCTCTCGTTTCATCTTTCCCATATTCCCGGGAATAAAAAAAGTTTTCCTCCCCCAGCCCGTGAGATTCTCCACCGACGACTATATTTTCCATTTTATAGCTGCAAACTGTTGCTGCTGTTTTTTTTTTTTTTCGTTTTTTTCTTTTTTCTAAATCTCGCAATTGACAGGAGCGGACACGATAGCGGGTCGTTAACTTGGCCACATCTTGTGGCTCATGTCTGAGAGCCTTTCTCTCGCTGCGTGGCAACTGCCCGCCGCGAGAGCCCACTCGCCGAACGGCACAGGGGGACCGAGGGGGCAATAAATATTGCAATACTCGAATAAAAAGAATAAAAAGAAAAAAAAAATTCGAACGATAGACTCTCGTTCGAGTGTGGGGTATAATTTAATCTCTCGGCCTCCTCGCGTTAGCTGCAACCGCTCGTATCGATTATATTATTATTCTCTCGACGAAAATATCGCTTCGATTCGTCGTCGAATCTCGAAAAACGGGTGCGATCCTCGTTTCCGGCGATCGTGTCCAACCTCCTCTGAAATGCTCTGGAATTGCAAGACGATTCTTTATTTTACGATTTTTTTTTTCGTCGAAAAAAAAAGTTTGGCTTTGTTTGGGTTTGTTTGGGTTCGTGAGGATTTTAGGAATAATGGGAGAATCTTGAAGACAAAAAAGGGAAACAGGCGTCACGTGACATTTTTGCCAAAAGATATTTTCTCGAAAAAGGAAAGGCAATGAAAATATCAATTTTTTGAAAGCATCGTGTATCGAAGAACGATTTTGAAAATATGGAAGATTGAAATTCGAAACGTTGCGACGAAATAATTTTTTTTTATTTTTCTATTTTTTTTTTTCACTGAAATCGTATGAAAAATTCAATGAAAATATCAATTTTTTGAAAGCATCGTGTATCGAAGAACGATTTTGAAAATGTGGGAGATTAAAATTCGCAACGTTGCGACGAAATAAGTGTTTTTTTATTTTTCTATTTTTTTTTTTCAGTGAAATCGTATGAAAAATTCAATGAAAATATCAATTTTTTTAAAGCATCGTGAATCGAAGAACGATTTTGAAAATATAGGAGATTAAAATTCGCAACGTTGCAACGAAATAATTTTTTTTTTAATTTTTCTATTTTTTTTTACTGCAATCGTATGAAAAATTCTTCAGGAATTATAGAAATTTTTTTTGTGATAATTTTAAATTCAAATTTGAATTTTTTTTTTTTGCGTAATTATGGATTTGAGAAAATTTTGAAAAATGAGAAATTTTATTTCTTTTTTCAAAGAAAGCACGTGAGAAACACGTGCGCGCCTAAGTTGTCCCTAGTAAGCCTAGAATACGAGACGATCCGTTATGGACGCGGACGTACGCGTGCTTAGGCGTTCTCCGTGGCTCGTCGCTTCTTCCTGGCGTATTACGCTTCGCTGAACGAAATTACGATAAATTCTCATTTTTTGAGAACGAGTATTCACGAACTACTGAATCTTCCCATTTTTCACACTGCGCGCGACGCCCTTCGAAACCACGAATAATTATAAATATAATCAATAATCGAATTATACGATAAAAAAAACGAACGCAACGAACATTTTTCCTTTTTCAATTTGTGTATCTTTTTTCTCCACGAACAATCGTAATTCAAAATCTTTGAAAGTTTGCTAAATATCGATTAGAATTTTCTCGAAATCAGGGAACCCAAACAAACCCAAACATTCGTAACTCAAAATCTTTGGAAGTTTGCTTAATATCGATTAGAATTTTTTTGAAATCAGGGAACCCAAACAAACCCAAACTTTCGTAAGCGATCGAAAATAATAAATTTCAAAAAAAAAATGAAGAAAAAAAGCCATTTCGTTGTTTCGGAATGATGCAACCTACAAGTCCATCAAATACACTATATAAAGAGTGTAAAATAAAAAGTATATTCGAAACGTCAAAGATAAGAGGGGTTCTCTTAAGGCGACAGGGAGAGTGTTTAACGATGCTTCAAGCTGAGAGAGTACTCCCAGGGACCTCTCAGACCTCGCAAATATTTCGAGTGTTCCAATCGTGGAACTTCATTATTCTCGTCTCGGATAAAACAATTCTCATAAAAATTTCCACTAAACAACACTTTTCTTTTTTTTTCCCTAAGCTTTTCAAAAATCGTGTGGAAAAAGTAATCCATTTATTATAGCAAAAAAATAAACAAGCTAATACAAAAAAACGAGAATATTTGATAAGATAATAATAATTATATTAATAATAATTAATAATAATAATTGATAAGACAATAAATAATAATTATATTAATAATTATTAATAATAATAATTGATAAGACAATAAATAATAATTATATTAATAATAGACAATAAATAATAATTATATTAATAATAATTAATAATAATAATAATTAATAAGATAATTAACAATAAAAAAAATAAAATAAAATAAACTCAAGTTCGTCTTCGGTTTTTTGTTGGACATGATTTATGAAGGAGCGTCGTATAGACGGAGAAACATTGCAAACAGCTTAATCTAGTCGACGGTATGTATAGCCATGTGTAGGGTGCACGAGGCTTATCGTAACTTTATTTGCCCGTATAGATAGCCCCTCAACTGCAAGTTATTTATCATCGCAAATATGTACACGTCTATAGACGCGTGTAGGAGGGAGGGAGGGAGGGAGGGGGGGGGGGGATGGCCCACTACAACCAACAGACACTATTATTGTAGTTGCACTCGGCTGAAGAGCTTCAAGGCGAGGCGACACTGACCCCTCGATTTATGGTCGTTAATCTATTTGGCCGGTTTGATAAAACGATACGGCAACCGTTCGTTGGGCGTCCCCTCCGCCCCTCGTCAATAATACTCGGTCCCATCCGTGCGAAAAGCTCTTGCGAAAGCAACCTATTTCCATATTCGATATTCTTACTGAGGCGATATACAGGGTGTCCCAAGAATGTCATCCGTGAAATAGGAAAAATCGAGTATTTTCGATTTTGGGGAAAAATCGAGCATTTTCGTAATCAGCGGAAAATTTCCGATCAAATAGACCCTTTTAAGAGTTTAAAAACGGAAAAAAATATTTTTTGACTTTCTCGGCCAGTTTTCCGGAATCTCGAAAATCACGAGATTTCAAAAGGTCGTAGAGTGGGCGCTTAATATGCTATGGAGGTTTATAAGGGGTGTTTGGAAACGGTTTTTGCCTGACTTAAATAATGGCGTTGGATTCGTATCGATATCTCTTATAGTTTCCCTGGAAAGTCCACTTGAAAAATGGCAAAAAAAGAGGCAAAGGGGTATGTATGGAAAAATTGGCAAAAATCGATGGTCCAACTTTG
>JAPYZJ010004611.1:0-13253 GCA_030522765.1 Ophioninae sp. B BG-2022a
GAAAATCTGTTCATCCGTAACGATGCCGGTTCCCGCCGTTAGGCGAGGTTATGTCACCTCGCCCCTCGTAAACTTTTCCCGTTTGCCTTCAGCCGAGTCGTGCTTATTGCTTTAGCTATCAATTAAGTGATGTGACGTGAGACGTGACTTTACTCTGATAATAGCTCCACGTGAATCGAGTGCAAATACCAATCTTTTTTATAAATTTGTTACTCGACGTGCCTCCATACGAGTCCTCCAGTTCAGACGGTCCTTTTTTGTTTCCCGCGGGATCGAGACCCTCACCGTCACGCTGCTGCCATCCCTCGTCGCGCTGATGTAAACCTTAGAGCATAGCCCCGTTTCCCGAAAATCGATAATAACCCGCCCTACATTACCCCAAAATCGATCCCCTCATCGATCGCCCCGAAAATTAATCCTTGCGCGCCCGGGAGGTGCTGCCCTCAACCGAGACGCCCATCAACCCCTTCGCGAAATTTCGGGAATTCGTCGACCATGCGGTCGTACCGGAAATTATCCGGCAGTTAGCATCGAGCCTTGAGCGAGACAGCATAGCGATTTTTGCGTATAGAGTCCCGTTTTGAGCCTCAGTCTTTGAGTTCCGTACTTTTTTTTAGTCATTCTTTTTTGCGCTTTCCTTTTTTTCTGTTTTTTTTTGTCTTTTTGCGTTTCTCATTTGTTTTTGTTTTGTGAGTGTACGTGAGCGTGTGCTTGCGAGTGCGAGAGAGAGCCAGGAAGCCGTACGCCCGATTCCATCGCAAAGTTTTGGGATTAGCCGTGAATCAACGCCGGTAAGTCCCTCGATTTTCTGCGCGACGCCCGCCGCCGATTTCCGCATGATCCTGTTTTTTTTATTATATCGAGCCTTCCCTTCCCTTCGTTTTTTCTTCGCCCCGTCGAGAAATCGAGTGCGTTCCCGTGCAGTGCGTGTCCCCTGCGTATCCCCCGTATTGCCCCTCAAAATAAAGCCATCCCGTTTTCCCAAAAATTGAGCCTTTTCCCATCGCGCTTTCCCCTTCCCCGCCTGTTGCCTCGCGGAGTCCCTCGTATGCCGGCTCGTTGAGTGGGATCCTCGGGGCTCGCCGCGCGCGCGAGCCCCGAGCCGGCCGACGATCGACCTTCAGCGAGGTAAACAGAGCCTTGCTTCGATTACGAAGCAAGGCCAGTCGTTATAAGAGCCCTTAGAGTTTAATCCAGAGTCCGAAATATTATTTCGGACTCTGTCAAATTATTCGAGTTCTCCCGTGACCCCCCCTTCCCCCGCGTAGCAAATATTGAGAATCGCTCCCGAAGGAGCTGGCGCCCAACTCCCGAACCCCCTTTTGCGTTCCTTCGATTATTATTTTCTCTTCCTTTTTTTATTGGCCTTTTTTTTTGTATTTTTCGTTCCTTTTTTATACGATTTGCGACCGCCGAACTAGCCCCCGCCGTGCACGAGTTGAGCCCCTCGCGACAGACCCCTGGAATTAGTGGCACCCTCGCGCGTACGAGCCCTCCTATTACTGCGTTCCCCTTCTTATTTTATTAATTGATTATTGCATTTTCTTTTGTATTATCCGCCGCTTATTTTCATTATTAAATATTGTTATTTTTCATTATTTGTTTTTGTTGGATTTTCTTTATTTTTCTTTTATATTTTTGGAGCCCGCATATCCCCGCATTCCCTTTGCCCTTCCCCAGGTGGCAGTGACGCGACCCAGGGACGTCACAGTTTTCACGTTAAAAAAACAGTACCGAAAAAATTTTTTTTACAAAAAACGCTTCTTAAATTAAAGAAGCTTTAATTACAGCCGCCAAACTTCGAGATCAGTGTATTCGTTGAAGCGGAATCACGCCCCGCGCGCAAAAAAAGGTGTTTCAAGAAAAACGCGTTTAAAGTTTAACGAAAAAAAAATCATATATAATGTTTTTTTTGCGACACATCTAATCAGCTATGTCCGCACCATATACGGTTCCTTTCTCATCTTCAAAAAGCATGTGTTGCTGAACTTTGGTGCTGATTTTGTCGATTCTGGCTTTTTCGCCAATACTGATAGATTCGCCTCCGCCGGTGTGATGCGTTTATCGTCTGTCTTCGCAGCAAAGTTTTTACTATTTATTCCTATGATGATCCCCAATGTACGCATGTTTTTCAATAGTGATGAATAGCCTTCATTGAAGATGCCGGAAGCTATATACGCTGCTATTATGATATTTTGTTCGCCACAATGAAGATGTTTCGGGGCCAGTGTATAAATGCACGCGTTGAAACTTTCGTTATCATTTTGTGTGTTTCCACCGGTGCATCTTCGCAGTAGATCATCGCTCGAAAGAGCTTCATACACCGGTCGAATTGCATTTTGAACTGACTATTAAACGGCAGGTTCGTGTTCGAAATCAGCGAGCTCTCTCTTTGCTTCAGGGACACGCCACTTACACCAACTGTTTTCACCAGGCGGGCAGTTTTCGTGTTCGCGGCTGATTCGGACGAATATGTCCCACTGATCTTCGCGTGATCGACATTTTCGATTACTGTTACTTGCCAGAAGTTCGACACGCAACTGAAATACGTTACTCTGAATAGAGCGCTCGTTCGACCGAGGTAACGCAGGTATACGATTACACAAAACAGTGGAATTTACAAGAACTTGTTCTGAGGGGTACAAACTTACTACCTGTAGTACAAATAACCCGCTCAGGCGGTGAAAACTGGCGTTCGGAGCGCCTTACCCCGAAGCGGCTCCGAGCGCGCGCTTCTACCTGTTTTTCGACCGACGCGCTCTCTCGACTATACGCTATAACTCGTAAAATCAATTAGATAGAAATATACTTTTCCCTAGATATTTTCAAGACCGTAAGGATGAAAATAAAGTAATAAAAAAAAATTTGGTCGATTTTGACTGGAACCTCCCCTTAAAAAGGCTTTTTTCCGCTTTCGCACGATGACCCGGGGTTGCGATCCCCGAGAGATTCAGGGTTACCGTCCGGGAGAAGTCCCCGTTTTGTTACCGTTTTGCTACCGTTTGTGCAAGGTAACTCGAACAAAAGCTATAGTTACGTGGAATATTCTCCGTGAATCTTCCAGATCTTGAAATAATATTTCAGATCAGAGATTATGTTCACGGTTTTCGAAGGCGATACTCACAAAGTATCGCTTCGAGGAAGAGTTCTCGCGACGCGAGCATGTTTACCTTTGGGGGGGGGGGGACGCGCTCGATGCGGGTTTCGCGCGCTAGCCCTAGCCACGCGAGGCGGTACAGGTCGGTTCAAAAGGTGTTCGAGGTTACTCGAACCCTTGGTTCCCGATTACGATTTTTGGAGAGAGTAATCTCTCGATAGTCTTGCTCAGGACTTCGTCGCGGATGGACGAATTCCGTCGGCGGAGTGATCGTGTTTCAGAGTTGGGACGCCTCGTGTCCCGACTCCCGTTAAGTTTCGGATTTTAGTCAAGATCAGCTCTCGGGACCCATTAAGTGTCAGTTCTCGCACAATAAAATAATAAAATTGTTTTATTTTATTGGTGATTCCGAAAGTTATCAAGTTTTGCTTTTTTCGTGGTTTAATTTTATATTTTTGTGTATTTGGAAGTTGATCGTTCTCGCTTCCACTCCCCGGTGAATCCCGACCCCTCTACCACAACCCACAGCCTGAGCGGCCGAGCTCTACCGCAACCGTCTTTCCGTGCAAGTATATCCAGTTTGGGCCGGTTATGATTCCGGAGACTATAAAAAATCAGGGTGGTTCTCCAACTCCCACGCGAAACCGGTTAAGACGTTTTCCAACTCCCGCTCGTTGGTGGGTCAGGGCGGATCCCCCTGGCCCCAGTTTAGTCCGGTTGGGAAAAACAGGTGATACAAAATTTCGCTGGCGCCCCCGGTGAGATTGCGGGTTTGCTTACACAAGCGGAAGACGGCCGAAGGTGACGGTCTTCGTCCCGGTTCTCGTAATGATCCCGATCTCTTGGCTTTGGTTTGGTTGGCCGAGAGGGAAATTTACCCGTCACAGTATATATAATTTTTTTTTCTTTTTGAAGAATATATAACTAATACTAAGGAATCTTATCCGTATCTGTTATTTATGTATTCACCTTGCGAAGGCTAATGGGATTAATATACGCAGCCTTCAACCCATTAACCGCCAAAGTGAATTAGCCACAATATATTGGTGAAATATTTATTTTTATATTGTTTACAAACCAAAAGAACGAAAGAGTACAAAAAATTTTAAAAAACATGATCACGCTGCCCTTGAGGGCGGTGCACATAATTGGGTATAGTAGTATATCAGAGCATATATATTTTTTTAAAACAAGTTTCAAACCTCTTATACAATATTTATTTTATAGCCACGGATATATGCTTCCAAAAAAACATGTATTGGAATACAAATACATTATTTTAAACAATAGAAGTATGAATCTGATCCTACTTACTCGCTATCGCCGCAAAACTCGAAGTTGACAATCCTCGATCTGACAGTTTTGACGTACCTACCCTCCAATATTAGTAATTGATTATTAGCGTTGCATGTCTTCTTACCAACGACAGTCAAATATTTATGGTTGTTATAAAAAATTATCAGCTACCTTAATTTTTAGTGCTGTACCTGATAAGGTACAGCACCGCCAAATGGGTTAATTAAGAAAAATAGAATAACTAGCAGTTAATTGATTTCCTCGTGAGCCACTCACAGGAAGGAACGTGGGTGTTCGGGTTGTTCAGGTAAGTTCGAATAGAGTGCATTTGCGGTTTATGATGTTGATTCGTCCAGCAAGGGTTTTCCCACGCCGCCTTCCAGATCTGCTGGTGCGGCGGTAGGGGAGTTGATGACCTCTTGCAGTGCCTCTTCGTCCGCGGGTTCAGTTTTCTTCGGACGCACATAGGAATATTTGATCAATAAAGTGGATCAAAATTATTTTTTGGCTAAAACTTATTTATTGGAATTGAAATGTACTCAAAAACGTTTTTGAAATATTTTGAGCTATTTTTTGAAGCGGTGTTTAGAATTTCCTAAATATCGCGCGTAAGATTTCAAGCGCCGTGTTAAAATTTACGCGTTCTCATTTCGCGCATTTCGATCTCGTTGAGCAAAGGTAAACAAAACGCTCCTACGCCTAGGACGTTCGCAGCTCTGTAAAAACGACTAGCTCCGCGTGTGCGTGTGGTTCCGCGCTAATCTCTGTCTCCCACAAATTTTGGTAATCCGCGGATCGAACGCGTGAAGAAAAGAGTCTCTTTCGGTCTTTCTGAGGAGAAGCAACACTTGTACGTCAACTAGCCGCTCGGCCGTATTGCGTACACGCCGCACGGTAAAAGGGTCGCTTGACCAAGTTATCGATCCTTATAGGATTTCGTATCGTTCCGCGCAGTTCCGTGTGATCTACGCCCGTGCAGTTTTAATAAAACACCTACAAAGCCAAAATTTAAGTTTGAGTGAGTTTTGTGCTTGAGCCCACTATATTCACCTTCAAACAACACCCGCGCACGGGAGCACAGAATCGGCAAAATAAAGTAAATAATTCAATGTGATCCCGCGTACATCGAAGGACGCGTGCGATCCCATTTAAGCGGTAATTTGAAATAAGTTTAAAAAAATTATTTGTCACTATTTATTGCAATCTTATAACAATTTTGATGTATGAATTAAAAACTTATCAACAAATAAATGAAACTGAACTGAATAAATAAATTTAACTTTGATTTTTGATCAGCTGGAAATGAAGAGTCATTCATTATTTCAAACTCCAATAAAGCCGACTTTTTTCCGAAATCTGGTTCAGTATATTCCCTCGCTTTTCGGAAAACATGTTTTCGCGTCACGACCTTAACACCAGAAGACCCTACAACAAGAGAAATCTGAAATTAACTTAAGTGACCGCAAAATAAAGTTTGTTTTGGTAAATAACACATGCACTTAATTTTCAAAATGTTAACATTTCGGCACCTGGTAGCAGCTATTTTTTGTTTAATTTCTAATATGCAAATCTAACAACAACATGATAAAAGAATTTGGCCCGGAAAAAGTCCGGAAATACAACAACAAGACTTTGAAATATTGGAAAGGACTAAAATCGACTCATCATTTTAATGTACCCCACAAAAGATAGCGTAAATAATTATTAAAGGTATATATTACGAAAAAAATTAGTAATTTAAATATTACATACCTTGTTCTGCACCGTCCGTAACTAAAAGGAGATGGATCAAAATTCCCCCACGTCCTATAACCAAGTGACATTTAAAAAAAAGAGATAAAAATGTATAAAAAAATATGGCATACTTCCTAAGTTTATTTTTTTACACCTTTATATCAAAAAATTGCTATGAAAATAGTTCAGACGCTGTTATGAAAAATTCGTTCGTATGAGTACTTATGGGCTGATTAAAAAAATTCTTTTTTTGCTTGAAAGGGTACCTCAAGGTAGTCCCACTGCCATAAAGTCAGGTCTTCGGTCTCCAGGATCCTGAAGAAACGAAAGTAAAATCTCAAAAATAAGTTCATTGGAGCTCACCCGAGTGTGAACCCAAGAGTAGCGAACCCCTCGAGCCTCGCCGTCAAGGCGAGGCTCGAGGGGTTCGCTACTCTTTTGTAAATTCTTATCATTGGGGGATTTCTTTGCATTGTTGGTGACAGCTTCACTTTTCATTTGAGAGAGTGTGGTTATGTATGCCTCTTCCGACGATAAGATACGGTGTACGTCGACCTGTGTCGTGAAGGTTAACGGGCCTTGGATTTCGTCGTCACTGCTATTATTGGGTCGTTGTTGTTTGCAGTGAGGGGTTGTTGGGGTTTGGATATCGGTATCGCTATAGCTTGGTGCTGCTAATTGATCGGCCATGTCGAGCAATTCGGACTTTGAGTACTGAGCTTGGTTCGATTCGCATTGCGGAAATGTTTTTACTTCTTCAATGTTTTCAACGGGATTGTGTGATAACGCATCTGCGTTTACGTAGTCTTATTCGGAGAGTTTCATTCTCCATTTCAGAACGCGAGCATTCGCATCTTTTGCGGTTTTGAACCAAACGACGGGTTTGTGATCCGTTACGAGAGTGAACTTCCTAGCGTAGATGTAGGGTCGGAAAGCTTTTACGCTATGTATGATCGCCATCGCTTCTGTTTCATATGTGTCAGTAGGTAGGGACACGTATAGCGTGACAGACGGTATCCCCTCCCCAGGCCCCAGCGTAGGTGTGCACGCGCCAGCCCGGGAATTAGGGCAGTGGGAGAGTTTCTGGGTCTGGTGTTTGGGTCTGTGTGATAGGGGGAGTTTTGGGGTTAGGTGTTTGGGTCTGGGTGGTTGGGGGTGTGTCTGGGTTTGATCGGGTTTTTCTGGATATACATGTATAGCTAAAAGTGAAGGGGGTAACTGTGTTTCGGAGTTTGTCTGGATCTGCATTGATAGCTAAAAGTGGAGGGGGTAATTGAGTCTTGGATTGTGTCTGGATGTACATTTATAGCTATAAGTGGAGGGGATAACCGTGTCTTGGAGTTTGTATGGATGTGCATTTATAGCTAAAACTGGAAGGGATAACTGAGTCTGGGTGTTCGGGGGGCCTCGTGGGGGTGTCTCCCCCTGTCTGGTCGGGTGTTGCCGACTCCAGGTACTTGTATAGCTAAAAGTGGAGGGGGTATTGGAAACATTTTTCAAGAAAACTGTAGTATTGCTACGGGATAAAATATGAATGGCTCCTGTCTGGTCGACTGTTGCCAGTACGATGTACATGTCTAGCTATAAGGGGAAGGGGTATCGGCCATTGAAAAATTATTTCAAGAAAACTGTAGTGTTGCTATGGGATATAATATAAATGGCTTCTGTCTGGTCGATTGTTGCCGGTTCGATGTACATGTATAGGTAAAAGTGGATGGAGTATCGGCCGTTCAAAAATATTTTTCAAGAATGATATAATATGAACGATGCGTATAGTATCGCGTAGGAGCGGCGGGGAGAGGGGGTTCCTATTTTTCCTTTGAATGAACGGTTTGTGAGGTGAGAGAAAGTTATGAGATCTCATGAGAATAAGGATATTGCATCATCAGAGGGGCGTACCCCCCTGCCGATTGTATACGCAAGAGGAAAGGGTTTCTGAATGGTCCGTTTGTGGAATATTTGAGTGGATTTACATTTCCCGGTTACACCGTCATTCTGATCTCCAGAACATTTTGGGAGCGCGAAGCGTGAGCCTTGATACCAGTGACCACGTTTTCTGTCTGAAGCGCACACCGCGGCTCTCGTGTATTGACGAGTAAAAGTTTCGCGATGTACAACACGTGACAGTCTAAGAATGGGTCATACCGGGGGTACTTGCTGTGGAAGTCATTTGACTTACATCGAATCGTTCAGCGTTCACGCTTCTGCTACACCAGATCTTCAGCGCGTAATGAGTACCACCATGAATCTACCGGTTGCGATCCACCCTATGGATGAACGAGAAAATTGGCTCGCACAAGTGTACGTGCCCGTCGACTTCAGGCAGTACGATCCGCCAGAGTGGGAGAGCCTAGACAGTATGACAAGGCGAATGTGGATCTACATCATGCGTTCGAGCAAAGCGAGACTCGTCGATCTTGGTGGAGTATCGTATCGGAGGATTGGTTGTGTAATTTACCCCTTGCGGCAAGGTGAAGGCAGGGACATCTTGTGCAACGAATGTCACGAAATCACAACGCGCGATTTCTGATTCGATATCGTGTAAATGATATTGCATTATTATGTATATAAAACACAATATATATATATGTCGAGCACAACATATTTGTAAATGTTCATCCTGCATCCCTTTTACCCTAGGGTTAAATATATCAAGATCATCATCGACTGGTCACCGGAGATGCGCGCACGGGTGTTAAATAATGACGGAGTAGAAAATTCGAGGTCAGAAAAGTTTTTTATTCTAAAGGCTATATATAATGCACATTTTTAAAAGTAGCGTTACATGTTAAATCAGAAATTAAGAAAAGGGGACCGTTTAGAAGATAAAGCGTTAAAGACTTATGCGAAAATGAGGAATTACAGTCGAAATATACGATATAAAAGTATGAAAGAATCAAGATACCGAGTTGTGAAGGATCTAAAGCGAGCGTGGGTGAGTGAGGGGGGGGGGGGGGCGGCAGGTTCGAGGTGTCCCTTGAATATTTACTCGGTAGGTCGTTGGGTCAGGGTGCACTCTCCGATGGTTGAGCCGGCATGGGTCTTAGAACGTGATAAAAGCGAAGGTGTATTCAGCGGTCTACCCCGAGATGTATGGCATGACCGATCCGACGCGCATCATCTTGTTCGGGTCCCGTAATTCGACAATGTCCAAATAATGCTCCACGAAGACCTGATTCACACAGCTGACCTGTGTGGTCTCTCTGTACTTATGGATGTTTTCTATGATATATTGTACGGCGTCAGCGACGGTGAATTTGCCGGGTTGTTGAGAAGGAATTTGTTTGTGTAGCGATATGGTTACGTCTGAGAAGCACTTTCTCAAATCACCGGCAAAACGCTGGAGTCGGCGGAAGCGTTCATCCACGCATGTCAGTATACCGATAGGACCGTCAAACGAAGTCTTTTGCATGACTATTGCGTTGAGGGGGTGTTCCCGTTTCTGCCGTGGTCCGAGCCCTTGCTGTTGCTGCTGCATTGAAGTAGCACGTATAACGCGCTCGGCAGATATCGGTTGATTCACAGGTGCACGATTCATACATATCACTCCATATGACGTGGAGAAAGAAATCGCATAATTTCCAACTAGTATAGTAGGAATCGCTCCACTTTGTTTTATCGCAAAGTACTTTTCGATCGAGCGCAAGTGGGTTTGAAAGCCCACCGACTCGCTCTGGTTAAAATGACTGTGCTAGACAATTACCCGCTAGCTTCACAACAGGTTCAAAATGGTTGTTGTGCTGAGGCTGCAGACCCACCGTAATTTTTTTGCTACCCGAATTATTAAGCGGGTAGGTAGTTGACATTAGCACGCGCAGATTCCGCTGGGCTGGTTCCGTTGGTTTCGACTCCTGGTAGCGTATCGGTTAGGAAACGGGGTATAGCATAGATTGCGCCATCTTTTGACAGAATTTCAAAATATCGGTGACGAAAACTGTTCTAGGGAATCGTACTTCTGTTAGCGAGTTAGAAATAGTACTGACATTTTAAGGTAATAATTTCACGCTTTATAACGCGATAGAAGATGACGACTGGTCTCGATAAGAGATCGGCGGCGGGGATTTTATATTCTGGTCGAAAAGGGTATATAAAGTGTATGATACCGGTCTCCGATGGCGAAATAAAATTATAGAAAGGGTTATCAAACTTTTCCTACATCTGGCAGCTATGATTCATTTCTATAGATGCGGATGGTGTTCACTTGTCCCGGGTCGGTTGAAGTATTCCACCTGCAAAACTTCATATAGACGGGATGTTTACACACGTTTGTCGATAACGTTAGTCGGGAATACGTATATACACGCATCTTGTTTTATGTAGCCCATTAATAAATGGCATGCTTTGAAAAGAAAAATTACGATTGAGAAACCCTTTAGAAAAAGACAGGATGTTTGCACAGGTTGATCGTCGATGCTAGCCAAAAATACGTGTATTAACCTCATTTTGTATAGTGCATTGACAATTGGTGCGTTTGTTGGTGTTGAAAAGCGAGTTCCTCCCGAGATACGCAAATTTCCTGGCTGCAGCGCTCGATGTACACAAAAGGTTTCCAACACCGGTTTTTATAGTTCACCAGTATGAGGCGCATAGCTTGGTGTTGGAATCATCGGGATAGTAAAAGGAAAGGGACTGCGCTCGAGTTGATGTACATTTCTTAGCCCACCCCCTTTTACACCTCGATCGTTGTAGGGTACGTGGCAAACTACTAAACTACTCGACTACTCCGGTATACTCCAAAGCTACATGCTAATGACATCTTTAGACAACGGTCCACAAAATGCAGCTACGTCTCGGTTGAAAATTTTGAACATGGCATACAAAAAGCGGAGGCTGCGTTTACGGTGTAACCCGTGGCGTTTCACAGTTGCGTTTCCAACGAATAATACTGTCACTCCAAAGAAACTGTAAGCGATCGCAAAGCCGTAATTTGCCCGCATGCACGCACACACGCTCGCACACACGAATACACGAACACGCGCACGCTTAGATGAAGGTACGAACAGACCCGCGCATGAACGCGCGAACGCACGGACGAACGAAGGCACGCACGAACACACGCATGCACGAACACACGCGAGCATGAACGAACGCACAAACAAACCGACGCGTGCATAAACGGACGCGCGAGCGAACGCACGAAAACATGCGGGCATGAACGGACGCGCGAACGAAGGCACAAACACACGCGGGCATGGACGAACGCACGCACGAACGCCCGAACGCACGCACGCTCGGATGAACGAACGAACACACGCGGGCATGGACAAACACACGCAAGAACGCCTGAACGCACGCACGCTCAGACGAACGCACGAATACACGCGGGCATGGATGAACACACTCACGAAAGCCCGAACACAGACGGGCATGAACGAACGCACGAACGCACGAACGCAAAAAATGTAACAGGCTGCTTGATTGCATAAAAACGTACGCGTGACATTTTAAGACTCTGTATAATTTATAAATCACCCTGTCATCGCTCGGGTGCGGTATAAAAGGAGGGTGCTCGCGATTCCTGCCTCAACCTTATCGCCCTACCAGAGGAGAGAACTAGTTTTGTACAAAGGCATACTTTCTACTTCATGCTAATGGATGTTCGGTGGAAGCACACGTGGACCTCGTTAATATGTAGCCCTACAGGCTGCGGTAAAACAGTTTTTATTAGACGTTTTTTACGGTATGTCAACGCAATAAGCAGTGTAAGGTTTAATCGGATTCTCTTTTATTACGGGGACACTCTTGACGCCGATACACGAGCAGGCGAACATCGTACTACCGACGATAGAATTTTACGCAGGCTTACCTGACCCTGCTGCTTACTCCCACGACAACGATCGGAAAAAGTTAATAATAATCGTCGACCTCATGCGGGAATCATCCAACGGTATAATGGTAGATCTATATATGAAGGGCAGTCATCATATAAATATCAGCGTGATCATTTGACGCAGAACATTTTCCACCAGGGCTCTGGACAGCGAGACATTTCGTTGAACGCGAATTATAGTCATTTTTAATAATCCTCGCGATCGCGCACAAATCCAGCATGTCGCCAGACAAGTTTTTCCCGAAAGCCCAAAATTTCTCTTTGAAGCTTACAACGATGCAACAACGCGACCGCACGGGTATTTACTTTTGGGTCTCAAACAATAAACACCGGATGGTTTCTGTTTCCTCACGGGGATATTTCCCGACGATGAACGGACCGAGATGTATGTGCCGAAACGTCAACGCCGGGGATAAAGCATACTGATCATTTGTATAGCTCAACACTTCGTAACGCAGTTTACACTCGTATAACCGCGTGTGCTGACCGCGATAGCGTCAGTAGGTCTTGCGAGAGTAATTTCCAGCATGGTTGATTCGGAAAATAGTCTGCGCTGCAGGAAAAAACGAAAAAGTCGCGCAATCCATTTACAAAACGCCACCTTGCACTTCTTCACGCGTTGTACCACGGGAGTTGCAGCAATAGCAAAGCCCTCCTCAATTCGGCCGATAAAGGGGTCATCAAGTGCATCTGTGAATGCGCGTTGAACATCTTACGCGGTGTTGTGAATATAACCGGCCCTTAAAAAGCACCGAAGAAAATACAAAAATACGCTACGCGCGCTCGTACCAACGACGACGCGCGGATTGAAGCAATCGGGGCGGGGTTCGGCGTGGAAAGCAAAGAAGCGCATCATCCTGCAAAAAGGCTGCGGTGGTTTTCTGAGTCTCCTGTTGGCCCCGATCATCGACACGTTACTCGAGAAATTATTCTCTGACCTACAGAATACCCGGCAATAATGCAGCATGCGAAAAAAATGATTTTGGTCGATGAAGCAGAATTCGGTAATAATCCACCGAATATGTCTATCAACAAGTTGTAATAAATAAACAATTGAATAAATAAATAAATTATTAATAAATAAATAATTATTTATAATCAATAGTAATTTTAGGCAATTCGGTCCAACAATCAGCGACAAATGACAAATACATTGCGACAGCGTTATCGCTGAGGATTGGACCGAATTGCCTGATGTTATTATTAATTATAAACAATTATTTATTCATTTGATTATTCATTTATTACAACTTATTCATAGACATATTCGGTGGATTATTACCGAATACATAGTTG
>JAPYZJ010004612.1:0-13247 GCA_030522765.1 Ophioninae sp. B BG-2022a
TTCGGATGTGTTTCAGGCGTAGGCATATAAAAGTTGACTAATTCACGAAATGGCCAAATATTAATGAGACTCCAAATGTCATTAACAAAATTAATCCAGATAATAATCACATTGGAAACCTTTGTTTTGCTTACACCAAACATGTTTCCTAGCTCAAAATCAGGCTTGTTTCTTCTTAATTTAATAAGCAACATTAAAAATTGCTCTTCTATGGATAAACATATAACTCTGCTTCATCTATATTTTATATCATTGGCCATAGACATTAAAGTAGATAATACTAATGAAAAGTTTTGGTAGGTTTCCAGGCCTGTATAAAAATTTTCAGAATGCTTGATGTTTACGTTTCTTGATTTTTCATAAATTTTGTTGTATCAGTAACATTACAAGTCTTTTGATGTGCGGAACCTTCAGTTAAAATATCAAACATATTGACCAACATTTGCATCCTGTTCAGAACCATTCAGATCCTGTAATGGTTCGATATCCCTGTTTTGCGAAGATGCTTCTTGAAAAACGCTTTTCGTATAATTGCGAATTTTTAATCGTTCTTCTCTGCCCCCTGATTGTTTGGAAACAGGTTTTACACTCCATGGAAAAACAGAAGGTACAGCAGACTTTTTCAAATGTCTTGGCCGATTTTCCACCCCTGTAAATAAAAACTCTACTATACTTATTGTTATAATGATTCAACAAAATCATCTTGTTCAATCCATATATCGTGTAAGTAATACTAAGGTCAAAATTATAACATTTGGAGATGTTTACCTGTGTATTTACTCATCATTACATAATCGCTTTCTTTAAAATGATTTCGACATAATCTCGGACCATTTTTAGGTGCGAAATTTGAACGATGTATTGCTTTTAGCCATTTTATTTTCAGTTCCTTATTTTTAGGGAATTGGTGGGTAGCGGTTTCAGAGCAATTCGGAACACAGCAACGTGTCATATTTATAATTTTCTTTAATTATTACAACTCTTCATATAAAAACTCGTCGTTATGGGACAGAACGACGATAGCGCCACTTTGACAGTTGCCAGCACTATTTTTGTCGCTCAACAGACCACGCAGCGCCATCATTCGGCCTTCTGTGGAACTGCAGCGAGACGAGAAAATCTGCCGGTGCAGGCGTCTCTACGTCACGGAATGTCAGTGTTTCGAACCTCTGGCGATTGACTAATGTTCTGTAATAGAGATACTCAGTATTTTTCTTGATCGAGGAAGGACAATCGCTGATAATCATTCGCGTATTGAAACTGTCAGTGATACGACAAAGATGTTCAATCTAAGCCAAGAGCCGGACATTCCCGCTGCTCTGGGTCTCTTGAACCATTTGAGCAACGACGAACTCAAAGAGCTCTTGAATGACGATGACAAATTCGAGGATGTCGTGAAAGACATAAAACAGGTAATATTTACGTAGTCCCGCCGCATTTTTTCGATCGAACAATTGTCACACGAGCGCGTTTTTTATTGCGTCGTAAATGTTACAACAGTTCAAAGAATTGGAGACGGAGAAGGAAATGCTAATGGCGAGCAACAGATCCCTCGCCGAATTCAACTTAGCCAGGCAACCCGAACTGGAAGAGGGCAAAGAAAAGTTGAGGGAATTGAGCGAAAACGGCAGCGAACTGTGTACCAGAGTTCAGAAGATGTTTCAAGAATTAAGTACGTAGAACCTATTGATACAACGTAGTCGATTCCATTGCGATGATAAAGGGACATTAGACCATGTATCCGTAATACTTCTTTAGGTATAACAAATGATCGCTTACAGAAATCTAGAACTGCAGAAACTCGAGTCTAATAAATTTTTCCTAATGTAAATTTGCAGCCCTAGTAGGTTTCACAGTCAACGTACGAATTCAGCATTGCCTCCAACCTGATATCCTCTTTTTTAATCAATATTCTGCAACACGTACGGAACAGTAGATAATCATTCCAAAATTTGAATTTTCAAATCACTCAGATCACTTCAGCACAGCATCTTGTAGTTACAGTTTTTTTTAGGGATGCGATTTTGATGTGCAGAATGATATTCGACTTGGATGTATAAAATTGACTATTTTTGTAAACGGTACTTTGTTACACCTAAGAAAAAGCAGTAAAGAGTATCAGTTTATGTGTTGAATATTAATACCTGCTTTGGTTGTTCGTAGAGGAGAAGACTGGTTCCATGACTGCAGAGAGCGCGCTTGAGCTCTTGCAAGCTGCCGCTGTACAAATCGAGGAAGAATCCGACGTAAGTCACATCCCCTTTTATAGTTCTTCCAACCATAAAAATGTCCTCATTGCGATTCTTTCAAGAATACTGTATTAAGCTCAAGAATTTAGATGAGGAAAAAGAGAAAGAACGTTCTTGTATCAGTGTTGGTTTGTGCGAATTTTAGGGTGGAGATAGTTCAAATTTGATAATAGTAAAGGGATGCTAGGATATTTCTTTCCAAAGATGCAACACTATTAGGAGGACCCGCTGACATTTACGTTTCTCGCTAGTTGCCTTGCATTTTTCTATATTCTCCCCATGTACTGAAATATCTGCGTAACTTGGTAGAAACTCTCGGAGAAATTCCTAGCTGGTGATATCGAAGTGGAAGAGTTTCTGGACCAGTTTATGACCCTAAGAAAGCTGATGCATCATCGCAAAGTAAAAGTCGACAAGATGAGAGAATTGAGAAGAAAGTCAGTGGGTTATCCGCCGGCGATGGGTCCTGGTTATCCTACAGTCAGTAATTATCCTGGTATGGGGTCCAGAGCGCCGTATCCAACTGGTCAACTACCCATGCCGATGCCAGGATACAGACCTTATTAAAAAAAACCGTAATTTAACACGAAAGACGAGGCTGCGGACTTACGCACACAAAGTAGCACGGCGTGTGCAAAAGTTGCAAACGAAACGATCCGTCATTGTTTCATCGGGTTGTGCATACCTTCCGAAGCTGAATAAGCGGAGCCCTGATAACACCGGTATCTCTCAGGCTGGGAACGAGATAAAATAATGGCTGTATTCGAGAACTTTGAATGTATTCATAGTTCCTTGAACAATTTATCGTTTAGTGACATGTTGTGTAATGAATAAATTTATATTTCTCTATGTAATAAGAGTTCTACGTGTGCAGTACCGCCATATATGTATCTACAAAAAATGAAAACAAAAAAGACAAAGAACGGCGCAACTGTGCGAAAATTTACATAATAAAATGCAATGCAATGCATTGTGCAAGAAATGCGAGAGTTGGTACTGCGAACCAACACCAAAACTGAAAGGGCAACTTCTGAAACCTTGTATTCATAAACCGTGGTTTCTACGAGCTATGTCGAGAGATTCATGAATGATCCTGTCAGATGATCTAGATCTCTCTTTTGGGTGTACCGTCGCGGGATAATTTAGTGCGATTATTTCTTACCTCGGCTGGATTCATCTTACCTGATTAGGAAAGTGCGCGATCGTAACGGTCCGCTCGATTGCACGAATCAATGCAGACAATATTAATATTTTTTGAAAATAGTTTATTTCTATGTTTGCATGAATTATGTTGGTGACATAAGTGGACCTTCCGTTTCTACTGAACAGCAACGAGTACTTTTGCTGCTAATGATCGAGATAGCCAAAATAGACAAACACAGAGTTTGCTAGTGGACAACTGTTTCGGTGGAAAGTCCAGTTATTTGTAGCTTTACGATGCCTCAAGACAGGCTGTGCAGTGAGACAGAGTATTAGAGATACCTAAGTGTTAAACATCAAAGCCAACATCTCTGATCACAAGTTTACAATTTTATATACCTAACCGAGCTCGACTAAATTTGCCAGAATCCGCTATCGCATATCCATCTACGTAGATAGAACAGCATCCTGCCGTGATGTTTTCTCTGGTAAATGGGATTCTCTTTTTAAACTTTCAGACTCACCGGTCTGTTTTATCGACACATACGTGTCTTTAACTTTATCGTAGGAGTGTAGCCGTGCTTGCATAAATATCAGCATTATTGTAAAAGCCACTGATACAGCGACAACCAGCAAATTTTCTTTGGTGTCTGTTGGAGGTGGTATACCTCCTTTCTGTAATTCACGTATCAGTTTGCTTTTTGCTTTGTCGTCCTGTATTCTCTGAAAAGTTCGTTCGTAATGGGCCTTCGTCCATGCATCAAAGTTGTAAATGGGATCACTTCCGCGCTTCTTGCTGTGCCTGAATACAGCGGCCTGCGCCTGATAATATTTCATGTTTGGATCGTCCGAATGACGATGTTCCGTTCGACTACGATTTTTTACCGTCAAACCTCTGTCATAGATTTTGCGGGTCTCATAATTGCTTAGCACTTCGTAAGCTTCGCTGATGTTACGAAACTTTCGGACAGCTTCGTCGCTGCTGTTCTTGTCGGGATGATACTGTTTTGACAATTCAAAGTACGCTGTTTTAATTTGAGCTTGGGTCGAGCGCGAGTCGATTTCGAGGGCCTCGTAGTGCGATGGTCGATTCGCTTTCGTCGCCATTCCAGCTCTGACGAGAACAACATTCCCCAGCCAGATGCACGAGCCTCTTCTTATCATCACTTGTGACGCGACCGCGTAACCCAGATGCCAATCCCGTGTACTTTTCAGTTTTCATAACGATCGTTCGTGACGTTTACCTTGGGGCAAAAAGTAGAGCCAGCGAGCATTGAGCTTCGCGAAATACCGCGGATATTCACAGGATCTTCAATATCGGATCGCTTTCGATCTACCTACAAGTTTTCGAACGTAACAGTACATGATCGCGGCTGATGCGAAACTTCGCAAAATTCAACTTACGTGATGCAATGCAATACGTAAATAATACTCGGGATTCAAGTACGGTGAGAGGGCCAGATATATCTCGTCATATTTAGCGACACGTGCGCGCTGGTTGGTATCAATGGAAACTGATTGACCGACGGAGATGCGATTCTGGACAACTTCCGTAGGTCGTGTCTCATTTTTTTTTATCCATCTTTGGATTCAAGTATTTGAAAATTCCATTGTTTTACAATTTTACATTGAATATTTCAACTGATAAGTAGGTTTAGATAATTACATTTCAAGTACTAAAGATTTAAAAGTCGGATTGCCAAGTTTACGCGTTTTTATTTCAGTCGGTAATCTTACCAACTATAGCTCTCGGCAGTTACCGTGCGTCGGTAACCGAATATCACTACTTGAGGTTGGCACGACTCGCGCCGGTTGCCATCTTGTCTTTTTCGCCCGGGAGTCGAACGAGTCGGACGCTGCACAACGGCTCGTGAAAATTCGAAGACTTTTGTATTATCAGTGGGTATAACTGCAAGATTTCTGTAACGCGGTGCGAGCTGAGACCTCGAGAATTCCCCGTTAGATGGTTCGTTCACTCTTTTTCCCATCTATTCCTTTACGACCGTATTGAATATCTGCTCCGATCATCGAGCCGCACTTTGTTATAACGGTAATCCGATTACCGGATTGTTTCAAGCTCTGCAAAATTCCTCTATATTTAATGTACTCACGTGCACATCGCACACAAATGCGAGTGCACCAGAAGCTCGGCAAAGAAACGAGCGAATATCAGGTAGCGAAAAGGATCAAATCTGGTTCGAAAAGTTCGAAAAGTTTTCGAACGAGATTCGACGCGGGTAGAACCCACCAAACGACCACAATATAGGTGACGCTAAGTGACAGGTGGCGCTAGTGTATGATTTTCATCGTTTGACTTTATTTCAAACGATTGACGGTTAAGAATAGTCGTTTAGCTTCACCCGGCAGACATTTTCTAACGAGTTTTTTCCGGAAAAAAAGTTGAACGCAAAATCGTTTCGAAAATCGACAAAACAACGTGTAATATTCGTGTATTATTGAATGATCGAAGAAAAGTGACGATTTAATCGTAAAATGGGATAAGCCCGTGAGTATGACAATCGTTTAAATTCGAATAACCCAATCAAGTGTATCGAACTCTGATTTAACAATAACAATTCCGCCATTATTCTCAAACGAAAAAACGATTGTGGTGTCAGAACGAGTGAAATTTGTGACAAGCTCGAACATTCTCGATTGAATTTCCAACTTGATATTCGAAAAATCACGTGACGTTCGAATCGTGTTCGTTCACAAAATAAATACATATAAATATATTTACAGCGGAATATTGCGACGAATGAAGATCCTCGAGGAATTTTCAACGCTTCATCGGTGTCGAGCCTTCGCTACGAGCTCGCAGGATTTTCGAGATTGCGCAAACGCAACAGTCTACGAAACCTTCGGCATTATTGCGAAATTTCTCGCGACCGGAGAGTGGTAATAAGCGAAGACTAGAAGAGGAGAGGGAAAACGGGGATGGTCGCATTATTTTGGCTCGTGGTAGACGACGACAGGGTCCACGAGTTATCGAGGCAATTTCGTGGCCAACGACGCGCGTTCCTTTCCTACGGACCATGCTGGCCCTCCGCCTCGTTCGCCTGAAGAATCCTTTGCTGTTTCCAACATCACGCTTCCCCTCCCTCCGGCTACCCCATCGGGCCATCCACCTCGGTTCAATTAACAGCTACGGATCCTTCAGCTTCCTACTTACAAGTACGTGGTTCTCCACTCTTCCAAACTCTCTATACGACGAGATTCGTGTACCGATAAACGTAGACATAGAAAACGATGCTTTTCGAACGTTACGCATTCAATGTAACGGGTAGGGCAACCTGGTCTAGGAGTACGCATCCGATAAGAGTACGCCTCACCAAAAGCTGTGAAATTTCGACGATGCACGGCTAACTTCAGTCGAATTTTGATATAACCTGCAATTAGAGATGCTGGGCGAAAAAAAAATCAAATCCGGCAGAAAACGCAGAAAACGCACAAATTGTTATCGGGAATTTAATGAATCCGATGAATGTCCGTAGAAAGAATCAATAGAAAGATCGATATCCTCAGTCTTAACCGGATATAAAAAGTTTGCGCGATTAAAAAAAATACTGAAATTTGCATCGTTACGCAACGATAACGTTTTTTCCAACTTCCCACTTTTTTGCAGACTTTACCTACAAACATCACGGAAAGATTTCCTTATAATTATTATTTAGCTATATTTAGCCAACACATGTGAAAAATATCATTTCGAATGAAGAACTGATCCGTTGGCCGTGCGGGCTAAGGCGCGGTGTTAGGGGCCAGCGGATCGGGAGGTTCCCGGGTTCGAATCCCGGTAGCAGTCGAGATTTTTCTTCGAAATTTTTCGATGAAACTCGTTCCGCTGCCGGGAGGTGAACTTGGGACCGGCTGTACTGGCATATAAGTTTTCCGCAGTTTCCCTATGCCCGCGTCAGAAATGGCACGATGAATACGGTACAGAGAGGGGGTAAGTCGGCTGCGGCCGCAAGGGGGGGAATCAACAGGAGGAACCAAGGTGGGGGAAATAGGAGGAAACAAGATGATGATGATATAATTTATTATGCCCTAGTCAAGACTTTGGGGCATAAAAGAGATAACAAAAGAAAAAGTAACATAAGAACTTGAGCATAACTTAAAATAATATAAACAATACGAAAAATTAATAATAATAACAATAGTTATTGTAACGAAAACTAATAATAAAAAAAAATAATAATAATAAGGTGGGGAAAGAACAGGAGGAAAAACAAGGTGGGCAGCCGTAAAAACCCGGAAGTGTGTACTGGGTGGTACAATAATAAAAAATAATTTCGAATGATAATAAGCGTAAGATAAAAGTATTTAAAAAATTCGTTGCGTTGTAACGATGCAACATTCGACGTCGTAAAATGGTCTCGTTGATGAGACCAAATGACGTTAAATATTTGCATTAGGGTCATTCATTAATATTGAAAAAATTGATCGATTCCGCGTGCGTCATATGATGTAAATATATGAATTAAAATCCTGGTTTAATTTCGATTTCCCTCTCTCTCTCTCTTCGGGTATAAGTATCAGTATCCTCATCGCCGTTCGGTAGATATTTGCTCAACCCCTCTTGAGCTTTTCATCCCTACAGATATGTATTTCGTATCGGATAGTGCGCGTCTCTCCGATACCCCTCGGCTATTAGAGCGAAATTCTCGATCATCGGCTAATGGCCGAACCGTGTCACGGAGATTCCGTCATTCGCGGTAGAGAAATTTCTCACCCTAAAGCTCGGGCTTCATTCATGATCCACGCTCAGGTTCTGTTGTGTTACTGTTGCAACCTCGTCGCTTCGCTTCGACGTCACGGGACGCGAAAGCGCATGCGCGTGTGTTCAATCGTCTATTCGTCTATATCTTTCGATCATAAAGATCCCGAGGGATGCACATCTATTCATGTATGCACTGTTCGTTTTTTCCATTTTCGTCTATTTTTATTCCACACCCAAAATAGATTACTGAAGTATTGATTGATCAAAAAATCAAAATTTAATGGTGAAAGGATCATGATTTTGAGGCTAAAAATTGTGGGCAATTCGAAACATTCGTTTCAGTCGACTCGACTTTACGAATCACCTGTTACTTTTGTAATTATATGACGAATATATCGTTCTTTTTTTTGTATTAAAAAAAAACGGAATACTTGAATTTTTGTATTTATTCAAGTGGGATGTATAACGAATTTTTTGGGTACTGACCCAAACAAACTCGAAAAAGAAACTTTCCAAAGAATCTTGCCAGAAAACTCAGAACTCAAAAAGGCAAACATCTGTTTTCCGTGTTTTTTAAATTGGAGAACTACTTTTATGAAATATAGAAAGAACGGCTGATTTTGAAATGAATTTAAGCTTTATAAAGCGAACGTATAATAAACTGTAATTTTATTTGACGAAACCTTAATTATCAAATATTCGATTTGATAAAACATCCACAATGAAACTTTACAAAAATGTCGTGCAATTGAAGGTACAAAAAATCGTTGACGTATTTACGATAGTATTTGTTTAAATGCTTCCATCTTTACCTTTTTTTTAAAGCCCTCGAGCGAAACGTTGTTTTTACTGAAATTCCATGTGTCAAGTGTGTGCGATATAAAACAGGACACTCTATAGATATAAACCTCCATGCACATATAGACGTTTGAGCAGATGTGGCGCGTGCACGATTACTCTCTTCTTTCTCTCTCTCTCTCTCCCTCCCTCCGTCATTTCGCTTCGGTCCAATTGGCACGCATATTGGAATTCTATTAGTAGGATTACCTACCCGGTAATTATTCGGTCTAGCAATAGCGAATTCACACATTTCAAGGGTCTCGTGTACAAACGCGGTATATACGTACAAGTGACTTTCATTTATCGAGTTAAACGTTCAACAACTTTCCAGACGTTTACCCAAAATAATATATATTCCACGAGGGCTTAAAATATATCATTGCCAAACTCAACTATAGGGCAATCCAATTTTGTAATATCTCTGTAACTCGATATCGGCAATGAGGTATTAGCTCGTCCCGTAGTAATTTTGGATCAAGGGATATCGAATATATCAATTTTCAAGCTATATCAAATTACCCTTGATACATCGCTGGGAAATCGTGCCATTGCAGAAGGAAAATCGTTATTTCATTTTATTCGTCGGAGTTTCTACCGTGAAACGGTTAATTTCTATATTACAAAATATATACGTGATCGCGCGTTGGCAAAGGAAAAAAAAGGAAAGCGAAGACCAAACGAAACTTGCCGCAAGCTCGTCTTTTCTCACTACGTTCACGGATTCCCGCTATATTGAAAGATTTTTCAGAATTAGCTCTCGGGCAAAAGAGAGCGAAAAAGCGAAGGAGAGAGAGAGAGAGAATATCAGCTTGGATAGGAAATGGGAGAGCAGCCACGCGGGCTTACGTAATCCTGAAGAAATATGCAGTCGATAAAATTACTGCAGTCCCAGAGAGAAAAGGAAATAAAGAAAGGGAGGGGGAGGGATAGGAAGCGGATTCGAGTTTTACTCGTACCGTAGTAGAAATGAGGCATGAGGGCGATTAAAAACTAGCCGGGTAGCTATAGGAAAGGATACATCGAGTGGTCAAAGAATCGGATCTGAATCCAATAACTCGACGAAAGAAATAAACTTATAGGAACTTGTGAGAAGGCAATGAGAAAAATCGTGCTGTTGAAGTTTCCATTGAAGTTCCGGGGATGCAACGACTTTTTTTTTCATTCTAACCGTTGTGCGAAGAAATTTTTTTTTTGCTGATTCTTGTCGTAAATTTCTGATGGAACGTGGAAACGTTTCGGCTATTTGCAAACTCTAAACGAGTGAAAACAATATTTGTATATAGAAAAATCTATAAAACGATCGATCAGCTAGAAAAATTTGAAAAGTGTTTGTCTCGAAATGTGTGCTTTTCAAAACGTTCTATACGATCTCTCCACATCTAGTGAATCGATACACTCAAAATCTGGGACAATTTTTCAATGTAAAAGTCATTTTTAGCCTCAACCAGGATTTTTATATAAACAGATTTGTTAGATATTAAAAATAGTCTCATTTTGCTTCGAATAATCGAAAATACAGATTCATAATGTTTCCATGATTTTTCCCAAAACATGAAAACGAAAACACTTCAGTTGAGTCTCAATCAATATAATGTATTGTGAGAAGAATAATAATCGTTTTTCGTTTGCCAGCTGATCAGACAAAGTCGATTGCCAAAATCACGAGTCGAATATCATCTGATGAAGTGTAAAATCAACCGAAAGATTTCGTCGATTTATCAGTCAATTTGAGCCCAGTTAAAAAGTGTCCCTGAGAAAGCTTGATCTCAGGATTTTCAGGGTGTACGAAAGTGTATTTGCGGGTGTAGATGTGAGATGCCTTAATCCTCCGAGGTCGCCGCGAACCTCCGGTGGTTCGGGTTGGAAAAGGTTATATCTCGCGCCGCGGGAATTACGCTCGCGCAAACGTTGATTTGTGATCGCAATGCTTCCAGTCGCACCGGCATTACTTACAATTTGCGGCCATTAAACAGCTGCGGATCTTTCGTATACGCGGATACGTATACACTCGGGAGAACGCCCTATATATTTGCTTTTATAAGCATTCGCGAATGCGCGTGTGTACGTTTAGAGGATGCTGATGACGTTCTTTTCCGTGAGGTCCACCAATGTGGAAAGACGGACCTAGCTGCGGACATCTCGATCCCTTTTCTTTAAGAGTTATGGCAGGTTTCTAATAAACGATATAGCCCGGAAATTTCCCGGGTAATTCTAGGGGATATATAGGGGATATATAGGGGATATATACGGAGTACATATATATCTGTATAGATAAACATTAACGTAATGTTACTTTTTACAAAATGTTACAAAATCATGTTTTTATCGAAAGCCTGCCCTCGAATAAAAAAATCAACGATTTTCGTTGGTTTCTGATATTGCAAACTTGCTAACGTTTCACGATCAATGCGGATAAACTTATTGCACTGACCAGATGGCTCAAAATTCCGATTTTTGATAGTCCGAAGCTAAAAATTTCGTAAAGGTTTACGGAATTTGTTTGGGTTCGTTATTTTCATTTTAAACCCTTGATTTAAACGAACCCAAACAAACCCAAAAATTTATGAAATTTGTAGTTTCGGTAAATTCAAATTCGGAATTTTTAGCCTTCTGGTTGATCGAAGTTCGAGTTTCCTACCCATCTCCACTGCGATGTATGGGAGTCGTAACGTCAACGGATAACGAAATCAGGACGATCGCCTTCCGGCGGACATCACTTACCTAGCAAATCGTACATAACGTAAAATATACGCTGCTGCATATAACTCACATTTACCGGATAATGTTTTCGATGAAGATCAACAGTGAGGGGTGGGGAGGATGCACAATTTTTCCATTTTTTTCCTTCGCCCTCCGAAATATCGCGCACAAGTAGCGCAAGAAGTTATTTATCATACAATCAGGAAGGAAAGGTCGCCCTTTGGTCACCCCATAAATTCACGAAAGCCATATATTGAACATGTCGAATATACCACCGACGATGTGTAACGATCGTAACGTGGTTGGGGACGAAAAAAATGATCGAAAAAAATGTGGGGCATTAAATTTCAATAAATTTTATGCGAACGTGGAAGAAGAAAAAGTTTGAGAAATGTACGAGGTTTGGGTCGAACGAGGGGGTAAAGTTGAGTTCTCCGGAGTGGCACTCGATGGGATCAAGTTTGTGTTGACGGAATGCAACGATTCGTTTAACTTCTTTTCTTTCATTTTTATCGTCCTTGAGAACCTTTTTTGGTCAATTATTATTGCAAGATTCAAAATAATTTGGGTTTAATTGAATCGCTTCAATTTTAGTGAGCGACATGATTTGGAATTTACGAAAAAACGTAGGTATTAATGTGTAGGATATGGAATATATAATTTATAAAATTTACATTGTATGTATATAGTATATGAAATTGTAAATATATGACAAAAATAATCGCCAAATTTGCAAAAGAAGACACTGTAGGGTTCAGAGTCGAGCGTGGTTTCGAGACCCTTGTTTGTTTACATTCGCAGCGAGCGAACCGAGGATCGTGCTAGCCGAAAAACCGTTGACGCACGAATATAGATATATTCGTGTTAGAAGCGTCGAGAATGTTTTTCGATCGCGATCGAGATACGAGGAATGTGCGCGAAGCGCGTCGAGAGAGTGAGTAGTTACGAAAGCGTATAAGGAGACACACGTTCTTTGCGAGCTGAGTGCGAGCATTGGACGAACGAGCTGTGTGCGAGATATCATAATTGCGTCCAACGAGCTGAGTGCGAGACATTATAACAACGAGCTGAGGGTGAGCGTTACGAATAGTTTAACAATAAATATTTATTTTATATCACTGATCCCGCGTGTTCTCCCTCAACTGATCCCAATCGCGAGAGTCTCACCCTCCATCTCGAGACTCTACAATACTGTATACTGATAACAAACCCAAACAACAATTAACTGAAAATGAAAAGTTATCAAATTTCGTTTTCCCTGAGTTTCAAGTTCGTATCGTTGAAATCCAATAAAATTTATTTCAACTCACCTAAACCTTTATCAGTAGTTTTTAGAGGAAAGTAACCAAATATGGAATACCATTTTGTTTTAGTGTTATAAAACAAAAGCCAATGTAAATAAAAAAATTCTTTTCGTATTTATTTATCAGTGATTTAGCTGCGCTTAAGTTATCGATAGTTTTGTTTTACATATATTAATTTACAATATAAAATTTTCTCAAAAACAAAATCAACGTAAAGTAACCCAATTATGGAATAGGTACCCAAATATGGAACAGTATAAAACTATGTATAATAAACCTTTACTTTTATAAGAT
>JAPYZJ010004613.1:0-13243 GCA_030522765.1 Ophioninae sp. B BG-2022a
TTTTTTCCGTTTTTAAACTCTTAAAAGGGTCTATTTAATCGGAAATTTTCCGCTGATTACGAATATGCCCGAGTTTTTGCCGAAAGTGCAAAACTAGACCGGAAAAATGCGAAAAATCTTTCTAGAATATTTTTTCGACACTTTTCCCTAGAAATGGAGAGTTTAATGCGAACCAAATTGTGGATTTATCTGCAAGATATAAAAATGCATCGTCATGGACTTGCAATATGACACTAAACGTCTAAATATAATAATTATTTCCAGGCTAAGCTTGCTGAACGAGCTCCTGATTGGCTGCTTTTCAAAATTAATATTATTTATTAATGACTGCAAATCTTCTACTGATAATTAGTGAATAATCATTTCCTAAATACTGGACGAACTAATAATTGAAAAAATATTGATTCCTGATTCCTAAATGTGCTCTAGAATCAAGTAAACAATTATTTATTAATAACTGAGTAGCTATACTGATAATTAGTAACCAACCATGAAGTTTCCCGAACAATTTGTCAAAGCCCTGATCCGCCATATTGAAAATCGGCTGTTTTCGAACACGATCGTGTGTGCTCCCATTGATGCTGAACGTATCAAACTACAAGAGGGGGAGGAAGGGGCCGATTTCTGGAGCGGACGTATCCCCTTTCAGCCAAGTCTGGGAGGTTAATTTTGGGCAAGTTGACGAAGGTGCTCCTTGAGGCACGAAGTCGAGATGCGTGCGTCAGTTGCCGACGAGACGCGAGCTAACGAGTTTCACCCTCGGCGAACAGAGTCCTTCAGCCTCGCTGCCATACTTGCCGAACTCGCCTCATTCTCGTCTCGCTCCTTTTGAATGGCCTCATACACCTGTCATGACCCGGGCTCCCGGACGTGACCCGACCGAGAGTTCGAACCCGACTCCTCTCGGCCACCAATTTCATCAGCCACTCGATCCACATATTTTTCCATTTGCAGGTTGGAACCTTCATTTCGGGCAGGGATTTCCGAACAATTAAAACAATTAAAAAACAAATGGTTTTTTTTATATTTTCATCGATTTGTTGGTTGGAAGTGATGTTGACTTTTCTTCGTTCAAAATAAACATTTTTGTAATTTTTTAAATTTTTTGGTTTTCTTTTTAGATAATTTTTGATCACGTTTTATTTTATTTAATTATGCATTGTTTCTTTTTTTTGTAATCGATATTTGTAATCGATCTTCTTGTAATAATCAATATTAATAATATTGTAATCTCGTAATAATCTTGTAATAATCAATATTCTTGTAATAATTTGTAATCAATATTCTTCATTTATTTTTTTATCGACATTTTTCTTCGTAAAATAAATACTTATTATTGACAGCTTTTTTTTGTTGAAAAGTATATTTTTTATTTTTCATTTTTGATCTTTTTTTATCGCGTTTTGTTCGAGTAATAATAACGTTTATATTTATCGATACTTCTCAATGAAAAAAAATATATAATTTGTAATCAATATTCTTCATTAATTTTTTTATCGACATTTTTCTTCGTAAAATAAATACTTATTATTGACAGTTTTTTTTTGTTGAAAAGTATATTTTTTATTTTTCATCTTCGATCTTTTTTTATCGCGTTTTGTTCGAGTAATAAAAACGTTTATATTTATCGATACTACTTAATGAAAAAAAAAATATCAGGTGTCATAATTCAAGAGCACAAATCAGGTTGGAGAAGATGCATCCTATTTAAATCGTATTTAAATCCTATTTAATAAACTGACTCGTTTATTATTGGGGTTGCTAATTCACACTTGGAGAGCTTTCTTCATCTTTGGCCAATGAGCTGATCATTTGGGGTCCTGAAGGAACATTTATATCAACACGAATCGACCTCTGGCCTCCTCTTCCCCCCCTCTCTTTTTCGTTATATTTTATCCCCTGCCACGTGTCAACGAGGATATACGAAGGAGATGAGGAGTCTTGAGATCGCGGCCTCAACGACAAGGAGCCCATGGACGAAGTGAAGTGCCGACTGACGGAGAGACTACCGAGTAATAAATTGCAATCTCGTTAATGATGCTACCAAGCGCGATGAGAGAGAAAAAAGAGAAAATCTTATGTACGCGTGTGCACGTGTGAGTCTGGATCTCTATTTATGCACATCGGGTGAGCCAATAGAAATTGTTCATTCGACAGAAAAATTCACAAGAAAAACATTCTTTTTTCATTTTTTCATCATTAGTAGCCTTCGTGTAATCTAAAGTCTTCATTTCCATTTGTGAGTAGTCTAAACGAGAAAATGAAAAAGTCTCAAAATAAGATTTGTAAAAAAACGCAAAAAAAAATGAGGAAGTGAAAATGCATAAAATAATTCAGTAAGCAATTCCGAAAAATCGAGGGAAAATTCCGAAAAAAAATGTAAATGATAGATCCGCAATAAAAATTGAACAGAAATGCAGAATTATTTAAACAACAAATGCTGAAATTAACGAGGTAAAAAATAAAGAAAAAAATACCGAAAAAAATGAGTAAAACATAAAAAAAGAGATTGAATAAAAAATACAACAAAAATCAAACAAAGAAATTTTGAAAATTGCGGAAAAACCAGAGTTGAAAAATACAGAAAAAATTGAATTAAAAAATCACTAAAAACAGAGTAAAAACGATGAAAAATTGGTACAAAAAAATGAGGTAAAAAAATGTCCTCGCCGGATGCGATTTTTAAAAAAGACGTGGAGTGATGACCGTTAAGGGGGACACCCGTTATAAGTTCTCGGATAAGACGAGCTCGTTGAATAAATCCTGAGGATACGGTCCGAGCGTTTTTTTCTAAATCGGCGTCACCGAACGCACTCCGGCGTCCCTGACCTGCTCTTATAGTCGTGGGGTCAACGAGTCGTACAAATCGTCGAGGGGGAATATGCAATTACGCGCGTGCGAGGGTATAGGTGGGGGTGTGCGTGAGTCCGCGTGCAGTAATCGCGTGAGCCACGGAGTCTCGAGTCAGCCTCCAAGATTAAGGAGCAAAACAGCGAAGAAGGAAGGAAATAAATTAGAAGTGGGCCCCGACAGCGGCGAACTCAGGCCCCGGGACTGGTTATTATCGACGTTACCCGTACAACAAACTTTAATGGACGAACGCACGATCGTACTCGCATTCCTTACACTTCCAATCTTCCTTCTAATAATGACCCTATTTAAGACCAATTTTTTTTTTTCGAATCGAGGGATCAAGAATGAATTACGAGCCTCGATGGAACCGAGACAGCATCCCGATCTCCAGTAATTAAAACGAGGCTTAAACGTGTCCGCGTAGAACCCCCCCCCCCTCCTCTCGTCCCTCCCTCTTTCTCTCCTCGCGGATTTACTTTTACGGCCAATGCGGAAACGAAGAAAAATCGCTCTACGAGTCAACGCTCTTCTCGACATCCGCTTGGAAATAAACAAAGCTAACAACGAAAAAAAAAAAAAAAATACATCGCGGAATCATTGTTCATCTTCCGCTCGGATATCTGCCTACGGACGTGTAAAAACGAAACTTTTTTCTAGGCCTCATTGCGAGATAATCAGGCTCAACGTTGAGGCTTCATTAAAACTGATCAAATTTATCAAAGGTTTTTTCAAATAATTATAATTTTTTGATACTTAATTTAAATAATGTAGTTTTGTTTAATTATCTGGATTTTATTGAAGTAATTTAGATTTATTGAGGTTTGATTAGAGTCATTGTATTTTTAAATGTTAAACATTTGCTAAAATGTTTATTTTAAAAAAAGTATCGTTTTTGTCCTAAAATCTTTAATTATTGTATGAGGAATTTTGTATTTTTCTTATCTTTAATATCCTTTTTTTTATTGAATCTTCAATAAATCTTAATATTATTTAAATATTTTTATTTTTATCCTTTTTATTTAAAAAAATCTTAATTTATTTTACGAGGAATTTTTTATCTTTCATCGCTTATCATTTTATCAAATCTATCTATTAGGATCAATCGAATTAATTGGAAAACTATATGAAATTTTAATGAATAATAATCTATTAAAAAATATTGCAAAGTTTCAGAATGGGAGAACAACAATTTTGCATTGCAACCTACAATAATTCGAATCGTTTAATTTCGACAAGACCCGTTGGTTGTTTGAGGATGAGCTCACAATCCCTGACTCGTTCCGGGCCAGCGATCTCGTCAACAAGTCCGAATGGTTCGCTTGGGAATCTAACTTGTATCGTACTCCGTTTAGCCCGAGGTGAGTCAACTCTAGACGAGGATAGATTCGTTAGGAAATTTTTCTCCGTTCGAATTCGCTCGTTCATCTCTCCATGAATTTATCATTTGCGATGGATTGAACATGCGATTGCCGATTGATCGAAGGAACATCGATAAACGTTTTTTTTTTGTTCTCCGCTTGACCGCTGATCAACATCTAGTCATATGTTTCGATAGCGACGCTAACTGATGCGATGACTAGCGTGATACATTTTTTCTTGTTCATTCTAGGATTGCAATTCCGATTCATTATCTCTAGTATAGTACCTAGACAGATATGATTCTATCTAAGAGTGATTTCGAGGACTTGCGACTTCGAAAATCGTCTTCAAAGTAGTCTTCAATATCATCAAATCAAATCCGTGTCTACAAATCTAATCTCATTTACACAAAGGTCACTTCAAGGACTCCGAATCAACCTAAAGATGATTTTGAAGACTTTCGACCACAAACCCAATATCTCCAACCTCCCATCATTTGTGTCCAAATCTGATCACATCCACCCACAGAACTCCAAGAACTCCTTCCTCTCCAGTACTCACTAGCTGGTTCAAAAATTTGCTCTTTCTCCCTCGCTCCCATGATTGGCAAAATTAAAAAAAAAAAGTGGCCAAGAGGCGTTCATTGGAAGTGGAAAAAAAAAAGGTGAACTGGACGGAGCGAGAAATAGGTTAGAGCATATAGTGTTACGGTATGATTGATTGCTCCGCGTGATCCTTGGAAGCAGCGTGTCCCATCTGTCACCAATAAATATCTAATTTCACGTTAGGATGATATATAAGATATTTCAATGGCGCACCGACGCTTTTTGTTACCCCTCGCGCGAAATGGGATCATTTATTAAGGAAATTGGCCGTGCAAGGACGAAGAAGCAAAACGCGGTAGTGCCTCTCCCCCCCCCCGTACCATTCTGCTCATTCTTCGTCTTTCTCCTGGTTGGTTGGCTTCTCAGGAGTCTCGGTGTCTTTTGCCTCGTCTCGAGAGATCCTTGAGAAGCCGCTGTTCTCCAAAGGAATGGTGACTGCCATTGCGAATTCTCCTTTTCCCCTCCCCCCTCTTTCCGCCCTCCCAGATATTTTTACGTCGCACCAGGGGAAAATATCGTCCCGGATTTAATCCTCCAGGGGGGCGCGCGGAATTCGTGCTGCGACTATGGCAAATATACACTGACGACCGACAAAGCCTCTTTGCAGTTGTCGTTTTCCGTAGACGCGTAAATAAAAGAAAAGAGGAGGAGGAGGAGGACGTGAGCGAGGAAGGAATTCACCAGTAGGAAGAGGAAAACTTCCATGAACCAGTCGATACTACGAACCCAAAGATTTTTAGGGAAAAACAAAAATTGGAAGGCCCTATGGGGTTGATCTACAGAGTAGGAGTTCTTGATGACTCAGGAAAGAATGGGTAACGTCAGATGACAACTTCTATCGTTTTCGACCATTTGGTCACTTTTTACGTTTGACCTTTGATGCAAGCAATCGGGATTTTTGGGTTCTATTGGCGACTGGCAATGATGGGTTGGTCAGGTTGGAAATAATGATTGAGGGGAAAGTTTATTAGGTTGGGGTTAAATGAGGATGGATAACACGAAGTTTGCATCGTTGGTAGATGTCCAGCTAAAGACTAAAAAATCAACGTTTGCTACTATTTTGGTAGATAGTTCGTATTTTTGGGAGTTATTTCAGATTTTCTTATCAACGTTTTCACTAAAGGAAAATCTTGAACAAAGGATCGAATGATACAGCAATGTTGTGGATTTTTAGTGGTTATTGAATAATCGTTTTCTTTCCTTCAGGAAGTTTTAAAAAAATTCCAAAAGCTGATAAAGCTTGGAAAAAGTCCGGCTGTTGGAAGCTCTTTTTTTTTATCCGGGTCGTCATGGCTCCAGCGTAGCAGTTCACACGAAATGACCGTGGCGCCATGCATGTATTCATCGGGCCACGAGGTCGAATTGGTAATCGAAAGAGTGATGGCTACTTCGAATTCCGTGTTGGCGATTGCATCCATCGACTCTCCAATCCGCTTATGCTCCTTCCACTCCACAGTCCTGGAAAGACTCCACATCGTTTTTTCCTTCTTGTATTTCAAGTCCTTTGCGAAGTGTCGTAACCCAGGAATCTCCTGCGAAGCTCTTTATTTGCAGTTGCCTTTAGCAACGATATACTCGATATACGATTCGACATGAATCATGAAATCGAGTTCATGAAAATGGAAATGCCAATGGCCTCGTCGTATGGATCGTGGAAGTTTATGATAGTGACAAATTGGTCGAGTTCTCCACTACGCATTAAGGTGGAGATCCCTCGCTCTTGAAGAACCAAGAAAATCCCATATTTTCTATTGTTTATTCTTTTTTTAAAACAAATTAGAAGATAAATAAAATAACATTGAAATAGTATATTATCATTAATTAAAATTCCATTATTTTATATAAATTTAATTAAATCAATTTCAATTAATATGAAATTGAGTATTAAATATTTATCAAGTATGTATCAAATATTCAATTACGAATATTTTATTATCCCCTTAATAAAGCAGAAATGTTAATCACCCATAATGTGTCCAATTTTACAAATATTTGTTTAAAATCTACCCATTATATTTTGAAGACTCAAACTTTAAGGGGGGACAAAAAATGATTTTTTTCTCTTATTTTTAGTCCGATCGATTAATTATTTAAAAAAATCGTTCTCTTCGAAAGTGATGTTCATGAATATTTGACGTGTTTAATAATTCAAGCAGCATCCAAGGCTTGATCATTTGTTTACAGTGGATGATTGTTTCACAGTAGCTGCAATAGCTTCGCTCAAAGTGACGGATAATTTAACAAATTATATGGATTTCTTAAATCGAGGGTCTAGAAGAATGGATAGGGGGAGGAGTCACTCGACACTGACAGACTTACGGACATGACGTAATTATAAGGGCTTCCAGTGGCTACGGGATCCTGGAAATCTGAGGCTCCATTAATTTTTCATTCGGATGCCATTAAAAATTTACCGGCAGTATATTAAACGCCTCTCACCATTACTGGAGTAATTATAACATGAAGGTAAATGCAGGCCTTGCGATTATTAATTTATATATATATTCATGTATACAGGGTGGCCCAGAACAAAATTGAAAAAAATTAATTACATTTTTTTCTCCGAATCGCGCATCGATTTTTTTCTTTTTTTTTTTTTGTTTGTAGATGCTCTCAGAAATGTTCGGAAGCAATTCGGAGTCACATGAACGAAAATGAGTAATTTTTTTCCAATCACTTGAACTGAAAAAAATGGTTTTTTACTTTTCTCGAAAAAATAATTTTCGAAAAAATAATTAAACTTTTATACGTTGGAGGAAAGTATGCAAATGCGAGAGCAATTGGGAGTCGAATACGGAATTGATAATAAAAGCATCGATTAATTAATTGATCAGTCATTAATAAAATTATTAATAAATAATAAAATGGTTATTAATAAAAATGAAACATAACTAAAACTAAAATTCAAGTGATTAGAAATATATTAATAAAGAAATGAAAAATAACAAAATTATTAATGAACAACTATTAACAAAACTCAAATTCGAAATAATCGATTATTTAGTCGATAAATTATATACGAAAGTAAATAAATCATCAAGTACGTACCCAAATAAAAAATAAAAAGTATCTTTTCGTCAATAATAACAAAAAATAATTATATGTCTTATTAATGATATCCAGACATTTAGTTGGAATTTTTTAAAAGTAAAGTACCTTAAATTTTTTGTTGTAATTGAGTCAATTACTTAATTAAAAAAAAAGAAATGTGAGTAAATTAAATAAAAAATTTACGAAAAATCTTTAAAATAAAAATCGTTGAAAAATCGTTGAAAAAGTAAAACTTTTTGAGTTTTCGAAGCACCCTGTATACGATATTCAAGATGAGGCTGTCTCGAAGAGAGGCCATGAAGAGTCGGAAATCGCTGGTTTTCACGGGGTCCCTCTCGTGTGCATCCACGAAGAAGAGGAGCGTAGTTATCGTGCAAGTCCCGAGTGACAAAAATTCTGGGAACGTTATTACGAGGTGTAATGAATAATACCGGAACGATTCGAGCGTGTAAGAGAATGCACGAGCCCGATCCTTATAATTCCCGACGATGGCGTCATTAACTCCGCGGTTTCGACGCAAAAGAGCTTTGAGAATGTGGAAAGACTCGGAGGCTTCCCGAGTCTCTTCTCGCGAAGCGCAGTGCCAAATACGTACGGTAAAATTGCCCGACGCCGAGCACTCGATCTTAAGGGGTACCACGGTAAACCAGCCAATTTTACTGCGCTCACGGACAAAGATGTGAAATAACGTAACATGAATCAGGAAAGAGGATGGAATGAGATAAGAGAAAAGCTGGAGAAGACGTTCAGCCTCGAAACAGCGAAAGAGCGCCAGGGGGAGGGGGGAGAGTCAACCGAAGAGAATTGCGACTCGAAGAGAAACGGAAAAACTAATTGTCAGTCCATGTATCGCTTTTCAGGATGCCCTGAATTCACTGGGCCTCAATTTACTCTCTGAAATCAACCTTTTTTTTTCCAGTTGTACGAAGGTTAATTTTCGATATTTTTACTTATATCGATTATCGATAAATATCGACCAGAAACGCCCGTCATCGATATATATGTTTAGCACCGATTGTTAATTTTTATCAATATTTATAATAATGAGATATCAACCTATTCATCAATGCTTTTCGAACGAACCCAAAATAATCATTTTTAAAAAACGCTCAAAATTAATAAACGAATGATCCATTATTAATAATACAACAAAAAGAAAAATAAAATAACAGAAAAAAAACGATGAAAGAATAATTGTTTACGTTTATCGATAAAATGGACAAATAAATTAACACAGAAACGATTTAGTTAATATCGATAGAAAAAGAATTACTAAACAATTATAAATAATTACTAAACAATTATAAATAATTACAAACGTTTATAAATATTTATTAAGATTTCTCTCCAACTATTCAACTATTAAGACTATTCAACAATTGTGGATAAATAATCAATTCTCGTTGTCCCAATATTATCGTTACAAAAGAATGGGATCATCCGAGTCGTTCGTTGTCAAAGTATCCCCCCCCCCCCGGTCCTCGTGCTATTTGCGATTTATTTCAGATTTCATCTAGGTGTGAAAGAAGAAACGAGGGAAGGGTACAAAGTTGAGGACACTTTGATCGATGAACCGCGACCGATTGATCCGTCACAGAGGGGCTCATAGCTGGCGGGCATTCCGGAGGTTCCTTCCAGAACCGATGCCGGTCTCCACTCGTTAGCCTTCGCGATATTGCACGTGAATCGAGATCCCCCCCCCCCCCCTCACCCCTCCCCCTCTACTTCGTGTTTTACGAAACTGCAGCTTCACCGGCTCCTCGTTATTTTCTCCATTCTCGTCGCTGGGATCGTCGGAGCAGCGAATCGAAAGAAGGAAATCCAAAGCAGAATGAGAGAGGGAAGGGGTGGGGGGGGCAGAGAGATTGATTGATTGATTGAATTTATTATGCCTAGGTTTAACTATCAAGCAAATTCAAGACCATATTGTGAAAATAATAATAACGAAAACAAAGACAAAAATAATGGAAAATAAATGAACATTGTTGAAAAATAATGAAAATAAATTAAATGAAAAAAATAAATGAACATTAAAATAACAAAATTAAGTTCATGATCTTTCCTCATTTTTCACAAATGTATTTTTAGTTTGAATTTTTTTAAATTAAAGTACATTTAAAAAAACGTGTTGGTAATTAAATTAGTAATTAATTTTTTTTCAAAAAACGAAATGTATGTAAATTCAATATTTAGGAAAAATTGAAAAAATTAACATTTTACGTTAATGATTTTTTAATGATTCACGTTATATTTCTTCAGTCGTAAAATACAGCTTGGCTGATGTTGCGTTCATCGTAGAAGGAACGATGGTCGATTTTCATCATCAAGGAACGGACAATCTCGTTTCCTGTCTCCTAGCCAAATTATATCGAATCTTGTCACGCAAGGTCGCGTTTGATTGGCACTTGACGTCAGAGGGAACTTCAATCCACTTGTCCCCTTCCTGTGACAGTTTTGTGCTTCGTTGGGCGTTCATGGAGACGAGTGCCAGCAGGAAATTGATGTAAAATCCCCCCCCCCCCCCCTCCTATAGTTCCTCACTTGCCAACCGTTTGTACCATCCTCTTATTTCCTCCCATCCTAGGGTCTAGGTGCAGCTAGAGAGCCCTCCAAATACTTCAGCTAACGAACAATGACAGAACACCTTTTTTTTTCATATCCTCGATGGTCCTTTGTACCAACCGAGCTTCGGTGTCTCGTCAAAGTACATCAGGTTATACACGCATTTTGAGAAACTCGTTATTTCCGAATTTGGATTCCCTGGATATTTCATCGACCCACTCGTAAGGAAAAAAATGAAACGTGGACTAGAATCTCTCAGTAAAGATTTTGAAAAATCAAGGATTCATGTTTGGGTTTTGTTGCACGTAAAAAAATGGATGAAAAGTGACATCAAAAAGAAAAATCGAAAAAATTCTGAAATCTCGAATGTTCTATTTTTTCAAAGAAAAAAACATTATTTTTATTTCTAGTTTTAAACCCAAACAGACCAAAAAGAAAATCATCATAACAGACCATTTTTTACATTTTTCATCCACTGGCCTAATGATTCCATACGTAAAGTAAACGAATAAAAAAATTATACAGAAATATAAAAAATTCGTCGATCATTGATCGCCGAACTCTAATACATAATTAACTGATCAATGCATTGATTAATTGATTATATTTATTCGCGTACAAATAAATAAACAATTGAACAAATAAGTAAATAAATCAATCAATCAATCAATCAATTAATTATCAAAAAATACCTAAATAAATAAAAAATAAAAAATAAAAAAAGGTTAATAAACAAACAAGTCTCCAAGGGGAAAAACAAAAAAATCGTCTTTATTTTATCGAGCCTATTGATAGCCAAGCGACGTTTCACCATTCAATAACGCGAGGCGAAAAATATTGAAACGTATGAATAATGTATACGTACGTTTGTTCATTCAGGTGAGGCGTTGTGAAACTAGTGTGACTAAAACCAGTCTATGTCTCGTTGAGTCTCAGTCTCTACCGTCCATGAATCGATATCACGCTTAAGAAAATTCCCCCCCCCCCCCCCCAACCCCAACCCCTTCTCGAGACCCGTTTTCGCGAAGGGAGTTCCTGACGCCCGAAGAAGTTGGCAAAGCGCGAATTTCGGACGCATGAATGCCTCCGTGAACACGCGCGCGGAGGAACTGCCGACTTTTTCCCGGCTGACAGGACGAAGAGAATCCGACCAACATTCGTATATATACGTAG
Organism: Ophioninae sp. B BG-2022a; assembly: GCA_030522765.1. Classification (NCBI taxonomy): domain Eukaryota; kingdom Metazoa; phylum Arthropoda; class Insecta; order Hymenoptera; family Ichneumonidae; species Ophioninae sp. B BG-2022a. The sequence goes on from JAPYZJ010004613.1 coordinate 11,604, forward strand.
ATGAGGGTTGCATCCTCGAATTTCCTTCGTGGCTCTCAGGCCTATATATCTGTACTCATCGCACTTCTCAACTTTTCGCACTCGGCTATGCACACCCCTATCTTTCTTTATCTCCGGCCGGGGCATTTCAACGGTCTCATCTCCGCGCACTCGATTGCCCCGAACGCTCGTGCTCTCGAGCTTTACGCTGGGAAACGCTTCCCTGACGAACGTTCAAGGATCCGAGCGTTTCTTCTTTCGTTTTCCTTCCGGTATTTTTTTTTTGTTTTTTTTTTCGTTTTTTTTTTTCGTTCCAGGTGTACACGTGTTTCAGAGGCAAAAAAAAATTTGGTTCAAAGGAATTCAGTACTCGAGGGTGGTCAATGAAGGACGACCACGAAGGGGGAAATTTCTGTTTTTTTTGAGGATTTTGGAGTTTGATGGAATTAATAATTTTATCGAATTGAAGAGACTTTTTTATTGGTAAAAATATAAAAAGGTTATTTTTACGTTTGAAATTTAAGTAACAAAATTTAATTTAATATTTCAAGGAGATCAGTTGATAAATTATCAAGCCCTAAAACATTTTTAAAAAATTAATTTCCGGGTTATATACAGTCGATAATTAGATTCCATCGTTGGGAATATATTGTTATTGATGAAAATAATGTGAAGAGGGTTTTGAAATTTCAGCTTCTTGGTTAGATAAAATGTTGAGTGTCAAAGAACTTTTTTTTACGAATTCATCGAGGGTAAATAATTCTACAATAGACAGTTCATTTTCTGATGAACCCTTAATTTAAAAAATTATGATTTTTTACATTAAATGTATTTATTATTATTATTATTATTATTTAACTAATTTATCTTTCGAATTGAACACGTGTCGAGATTTTCAAAATGTTGAATGTGGTGTCAATAAACTATGAAGAGGATTCTCGAAGAGCTCTCGAGGCCTAAAATATATTTCATATGTAAAGAGAGTTGAGAGAACTCTCGACAGAACTTCTTACTCATCGTGTCCATTTGCCTTCCAGCTCTTCTCAAGTTTCCTGCCCACTATCCCCAAATTCCTAGAGCAAACATTTGGGTACTATTTTGAAGAAAGAGAGCGATGGGAAAGGGGAAAAAATAGATTGGAAAAACGAGGCAAATCGATCATCATCGAGTTCGCGGGAGAACGACGGGAGCAGCGATTCGGTGAGCGAGATGGAAGATGATTGAGGACCTCGCTTCGTATATCTTCCAACTGACCACGAGACGATTCGAAACCTTTTTTTTTTGTTTGGCTTTGTGGAGAGTAAATATTTTTTATGTGCACTCGAGATGCATACGTCACTCGAATTGGCTCTTGAGGACCGTTCTACGGTAAATCGCTGCCTAATTTTTTTTTCTGTCAGAAACATTCTCACAGAATCAATTTGTAGGAATGGAAGAAATGGTCATTTTGATTTTTTGCATTTTTCCAGTCGAATTTTGCACATTCGGCCAAATTTCAGGCATATTCGTAATCAGCAGAAAATTTCCGATTAAATAGACCCTTTTAAGAGATTAAAAACGGAAAAAAAATTTTTTTCGTCTTCCCTGGCCACTTTTCCAGAATCTCAGAAATCACGATATTTCAAAAGGTCGTAGAGTAGGCTTCTTCTATGCGATGGAGA
>JAPYZJ010004614.1:0-13923 GCA_030522765.1 Ophioninae sp. B BG-2022a
ATTCCACGAGCACGGGTGGACGACGCTCGTTCGCGATAAGACGAGACGGCTCGTATCCTCATGGATCAACGCCGTGCGGAGCGAAACGACGCACGAAACCGCACAATTTCTTCAAATCTTAAGTCCGTGTGGTCGAGGAGGGCCGCGTTCCGCGAACTTCCCGAACGAAATCTTTTCGCACGCATTGCTGGGTAACCTAGGTCCTACTTATGTCAGTACTCATTCCGCCCGATAAAATTTTCGCTCGGCATGGAGACAGTGGGTAGCCAGGTTGTCCCGTGAATACGCCAGCTGGTGGGGCGATCAGTCGGTCAAAGTTGATGTCGCGTTCTTTGACGGGGAGGTTCCACCGGGGTGTCCCGCGTTTCGGCGCCTTTCGGTATAGCGCCACGCGACTTCGTCTCTCGATGGCTTGGTAGCGGCGCAGGTGGGTCCGCCCTTATGCAGGTGGTTAGGTATTCCAGTGAGTTCGTCGACAGGTAGATAGGTAAGTACGTAGGTAGGTAGATAGGTAAGTACGTAGGTAGGTAGATAGGTAAGTACGTAGGTAGGTAGATAGGTAAGTTCATACGTAGCTGGGTAGCAAGGTAAGTACATAGGTAGGTAGGTAGGTAGCCTGTCGATTTCTAACCCGACTGCGAATTCTCCCCCCAAAAGAGGCTCCGGTAGTTCCCGGCCCCCAGAGTCGACGCTATACGCCGTTGGGTCGTAAATCCGACCCACTGGTCGACACCCCGCTTGGGATAATCGGACGGACTCAATGTCCCGTCACAATATATAAATTTTGTTTTTTATTTCATACGAATAAAACGAGATATTTTAATCCCACCAGGAAGAGACAAATTTTTGATAAATTGTCGCTCTATGTGGAGTCACTTTTCAAAAAAGGACTGTAGATAATGTTTCGAAAAGCTACTTCTTTTTTTACGAGGCTCGGTTAATTTATTTATAGTACATTTAATATATTAAATTTAATATTTGGATCGTGCTAAAAATATTTTCGTAAATACTGCGAGACGAGGCTCTGGAGTATCTTTGGAAGTAATTCGAAGGATCCTTGATACGTTTGAGTCGCATGCAAAATTTGTTTGTCTTGTATTGCCAAATGGAACGTGAATTCACGAAGGGAATGGATGAGGGAGTGAGGTATGACTCTCTCTTTTGCAGAACCAGCATTTCCGATGGAGTAATCAACTTCTTCAGTGGTATATCCCCTTGAGAATTCAACACGATCCCTCAAGTTTACCAAAGTTTATATAGCTCTCGGTGCATCCTCGTGTTTCTGACCAGAGTAGATACGAATCATCTCTGTTTAGCATTCAATGTATATTCAGGGTGATCGAAGAGATTTCAGGAATATCTATTCAAATTTGTGTCAGCTAGAATGCAGAACGATGGAAAAAATTGTCTACGAACTTCCTGCTGGATAATTCGAAAGCTTTCCTCGAATTCATCGAGTGGCCTCCAAAAGTACACGTGCGATTATAAAAAAAATTAAATCCGAGCTTGAATATCGAAAAAAACTTGATTGTGAAGTTTTGCGCTCATTCACTTCATTCTCAATGGGTTTTGCATACTTTTTTTAAGCTTACGATATCGTGCTTCGTAAGAACAAAAAAAATCTTGCGAAAAACTGAAATATGCTAATGAGGGAAATAGTAAAGTTCGGCAATGATAAAAATGGCATTATTAATAATTATATAAGAACGAAGCACCCGAAAAAATCGATCAAAAAAGGCGTAAAAAAAATCAGGTAAATATTCAGCAGTTGGACCACTGCTCGAAATAACCTATTTTTTCGCATGATTTAATATAGTTTAAAAATATCGTCTTCATTACTATCAAGGTGGCTCATGATGTTATTTCCGGACACAAAATAGTCTCTCGTTAATTTTCAACTTTTTTTCCGATTCTTATAAAAAAAGCCATATTGCTGTTATACAAAAATTTTGCTACAGAATCCATTTCTTCACAAAAAATTTAATTTTTTTTTACAAAGCCATTTTTATACAACCTGTACGAACCTCAGCTTGTATTATCATCCGAAAAACATCCATCCTCAGTTTGCAACATATTCATATTTACATGTATAAACATTCGAGTCGTTGTAATATCTTGTGCACGTATCACCGAGTAATCTGCCAGCGAGCGTATCAGGACACCAGCGAAGGCCCTTGTTTATACGGGCGACGACTGATAGGCTACGCATACAACTACAAACAACCGACAAATGTAAGCGACAGTATCATCCTCTCCTCTTTGTTATCTATACTACCGTACTGCTTCAGTATTATTATTCATTAATTGCTATGATCCGATTACTCATTTCTAATAAATCACGAGTCCAGTTTGTACAATTATTTTGAATTATTTCTCAATATCGAATCATCGCGTTAATTTCGTTCCACCCCAAGCGTGTATGTTTTCATCCTCATTTTGTACTATTGCGCTAGGTGTAGGCAACAAAGAGGGAAACGATAATATGCTTGCTTTCCTTCCGGCCATGGCATTAATAATAATAATAATTAAAAATAATAATAATGCGTACACAATAATATTATAATACAATAATAAATATTATAATACAATAATAAATATTATAATACAATATTATAATAATAATATAATAAAAATATGATTAAAAAAAATAATATAATAAAAATTAAAATGACAATAATATATCAATTGACAAATGCAACCCTACACGTCCCTTTTTATCGAGAATTTCACAATTCGCCAAATTAGTTCATTGATACAATCAGACGAAGTATAATTGATTGAAAAACGTACCGGAATAAAAACTTCGCCAAAAAAAATCACGTTGTGCCAATAGCTTTTCAAAACTTTCATTCGTCCATGTGGGTCTTTTTTTCAATGTATTTTTCGGACAATAGACGTTCATCTATGATCACGGCCAAACGAAAACTGACGTTCTCTATACAAAAGCTCCTTGGTGGAAAGGTCCCGTTACACGCTCGCGTTCTATCTATCCTCTAACGGTATCTAGGGCAACATGTAACACTATAGGTTTTGTCAAGCATACAGTGGCAACATTGTACATTGAAGTGCGCAGGTAATTTTTTTTTTGGGTAAGTCCGGGGGCGATGGACCTACTAAATTGAAGAATCTATTGTCGAGGAACCATGACGACAAAAAACCAGTTTAATATTTTTTTAACCTTAGTTTAATTTTTTAATTATTATGTTAAGTAATTTTTTAATGGAACAGGGATTAATGATTTTTTAAATTAATCTTTTTATAATTTTATTTACCAGTTTAATCACAAGTGGTACAATTTTTATTTAAATACCAAATATTTTATCCGGGAGCGATGGGCCTACTTAATTGGAGAACCTATTGTCGAGGAACCATAACGAAAAAAACCACTTTAATATTTTTTAAACGTTAGTTAAATTTTTTAATTATTATGTTGAGTAATTTTCTAATCGAACAGGGATTAATAATTTTTTTAATTAATCTTTTTATCATTTTATCTACTAGTTTAATCACAAGTGGTACAATTTTTATTTAAACATCAAATATTTCATCCAACGTCGATATTTTGGAATATTCCTTCGTACATCGAAGGAAAATCATATGTAAAAATTAATTTACTTCGAATTTTCGTTCTATGGGGGAAATTGGAGAACTCTTGTCGAAGGTAAGACAATATCGAACAAACATAATTTAATCTAGCAAAATTCGTTACAAAACTTTGAAAAAATTGCAATACTGTATTAAAAAAAATTGAATAAAAGCCACTGAATGAAATCCTTATTCTATCAATAGTGTATCCACAAATAATCATAAAAAATCACTTTTCGACTGGTCTCTAGACTTGTACAGCCCCTTAAAGGAAATCCAGTATTCTGTCAATAAATGCATGACGCAAATAGTGTTTCACTGACCATTAAATCTTTTCAAACGATACTTTATCGACTGGAACTTCGACCAGTATTATACAGGTTTCAGTTCGATGCGATGAAAACACGATTCTCGTTGAAGCAAATATTGAATTCGACATCGACCGATCACCCTAAGATGCAATATCATACGATAAGCGATTTGTTCGAAGTTCCAAAAGCTGTTTTGAACCTAGAACGAAAACTGGTGTGTAATATTACGTCATAAACAATAAACGAGAGAATGCTCGTTACTTTCGAAATTCAATTGTTTCAAGGTGACCGAATAACAATAATTGATTCAAAGAATGAGCCAAGAAAGTAATACAGGGCATGTGACAGTGTAAAGAGAAGGGAAGAAAAAAAGAGGGTGGCGGAGACATAAAACGACGTTTGATTGTAGATGGCGCCCGGAGTTTTTTTTGGACTCTCGGCACGATATCCCGTTATTATCTTCGACGGTATGAATTTACCGTTACCGTCGGAAATCCAGCATTACGAGCTGAAATAATAAATTTCGGGAATAATGTTCCTGCCTCGTGCGCTCAAATCTCCTTTTCGCCCTAGACGCCCTCTGTTCTATCGTTATTCTTCCCTTATTCGGGGTGGTGAGGTATCCCGATTTTGCACTGGCTATCCCTAGCTTCAAGAAAAGTTCTGCCAAGTCGGCGCAATAGAAAAACATCGTAAATCCATATCGATTCTGAAGGAAAAGAGAGCCTTGTCGTTCCCTTTGGGCTCTTTTAGCGAACTGCTAGAACTACGAAGACGACGACGGCGACGACGACGACGAGGAACGTTCTTCAATAAATTCACCTCTTCTTGCCTCCCCCCAAACCCAATGTCTTACCGAGTTTAATGTTCCACGCTTGAGACGCTTCAACCATTCAGAGAACGAAAAGAAAACGAGGATGGGCTTTCTCTGATGCTCTCATCGTTTCTGCTCTTCCACGAATGCCAATATAATCATTGTATACCGATGTTCAATCCTGTTTTTCATATCTTTTTTTTTTTTACGAAACTGACTTCTTTATTCGTTTTATTATCGTATTGTCGTTTACGCCGCTCGTTTTTCACAATTAACCACCGTTGGTGAATTTAGAGTTAGCCAGGCGACGCGAAAAATTTTTCGTGCTTTGGAACGCTTGGCAACGAGGAAAACGTTTCAATCGTGTAACCTATCGTAGTTTGTAATTATAGTATTATTTTAAAGCTACTGAGTGATCCCATCCATCAACACTTGAGAACGATGAATTATTTGATTAATAATATTAATTAATTACCAATTATAAATTAATAATAGTGTGGATTTATTATATTTATTAGTATTAGTATTAATTAATTGTAATGTGTATTAATCATACATTCATATTATTAATATTTGATTGCAACGATATATTTTACTCGATTCGAACAAGAAGAATCGTTCATTTTAATTCACAATTTTTTTTTTGTAAATTCAAGACACGAGATTTACTCAAAAGTTTTTTGGATTGTCGTCGCACTCTACCTTTGGCTTAAACCATTTTAATTGGTGACGAACTCCCTTGTAAATGACTCTAAAAAACAACAAAATTTAAAAAAGGTGAATTAAGGTACAAAAAATTCACCGGGCCACTCGAGCACATTGTATCGGTGTTGAAATTGGTATATGAGACTGAACGCCAAGCCTATTTGGCTGGGAAAATATCTGACCCTAAAAAAGTCGATAGTCCTGTATGTGACGTTGAATAAGTGGCAGGTCGTGTAACCCAGAGAAAAAATCTTTGAACTTTATTAATGAAATAAAAAACAAATTGTTCTGAAAAATGTTTGTACATAAATAAGAGTTAAATTAAAATTTAAGAAACGCCACAAATGGTCAGGGCTTGAGTTGCAAATACTCCATTGCATTGCATTCCCAATTAGCGATCTAACACTTGAATATGCAAAATATAATTTTGGATAATAACGAAAAATTGATATTGGAAAATAGAACTAAAAAAACAATGAGAAATACTTTAATTCAACTCAAATGAAAATATCTTTTAACCACTTTTTAAAAATATATTTTTTACACACTGTGCATTACATAAATGTCGTATTGTGTATCACATTACATAAGTATGATTTATAGTATATTTGATAAGTGTACGAAGAAATATATAATATTGCAAAAATGCGAAGGAAAAAAATCGTAATAAATAAAATTCTACAATTTAAAAAAAAAACCTGTTTATTAAAAATAAATATGAAAAGCTATGATTCGAATAAAATTAGTTTTCGATCGAACATAATTTCCCTTCGACCGTAGGTGGTATCCAACGTTATAAATAGACACATGGCGTAGCTCCGACATTTGCTGTTAAATTATTACTCAACTATGTTGGAATATGGAATTCCGATGAGACCATATTCCTCGGCAGATGAGAATTTCGTGGGCTGATGCACCAGACTCGTCAACCCTGACACTTCAATTACGGTGACATTATAATAATGCAACGTGTAAATGCACCGTGTATTTCAACGTAGCACTACGGTCATAATATAACGTTGTATGGACAAAGGAACCGTCTCATTATATTCATACAGTGTGTTCCACGCCAGCAAACAAGCAAGCACGAGTTCCTGATTCGGCAAAAGGTAGAGACGAAATATTTAATCAACGTTCTTTATTTCCAGTTTATTTTCCCGATTGTTTACGTTTGTTTTTTCGCTGCGCAGCTTTCATTCTATATTCTCGTCTCGTGCAACCGTCGTGTTTTTTATATGAAACGTTTTAACTACACATTTATTCCTACCCACCGCAGATGCGCTCTGCGTGAATTTTGCATCGACGTAATTTTCTCCCTAACAGGTATTAAGGACGAACCCGATTATGAGGACTTCACAAAAATTGTTTTTTGTTTTAATTTTTTTTGTAGTATGTACTTTCAAAATAGGGATACTCGAAAATAGGAGTACTCGAGGAACAGTATCGGATATGTAAAAAATGTTCTAATTGTCATAGCTATGCGTGAACGTAGAAGATTTTTTTTTATTGGTATTTTTTGAAGCATTTTTAATGGAAATTTTGGAGGGGACAATATTACTTTTTATTTCGAAATGTGGCCATATTTCGAAAGATATACGAAGCTACGTTTTACAATAGCAAGATTAATGCAGATTGTAGACAAACGTTATTTTTTGTTTGTGATCAATCAAACCAGAGATTTCAAAACCTAGTGATATCCAATACCACTAGAGATCCCAATACCACCAACTATTGAAATCTCCGGCCTTGTAATATTGTTTATCTCTTTAATAAAAGAATTACTGTGATTTTAAAATATTCAAGAAAAAGAAACTCATATTTCTTACCGTCATATTGGGGTTGTACCTCAAAGTACCAATAAAGTTACAAAAAAATTATACAACGATTCGGAAATTTTTAAAATTACAGGACCAAATTTGACAGAAACTGGTGAACTGCCATAATCCCTGGACGACTGTATTTCGTAAATCGTAATCTATTAATACCTATACGTATAGAAAAATAAAAAATGATCAATATGTGTCGTTTGAAACGTACGAGAAAAGGCTTGCAATGAATTCAGTGGTTCCAATCTATAGAGCTTAAAGAATCTCGTGAAAACGTCTGTTCAATCGTGAAGAAGAGTTCCTCACACAGGTGAGCCCGAAGGGCTTTTCATGTGTATTCGACGTAATCAAACGTACGAGGGTAGAAACATCACGATGTGGGGAAAACTAGGAATGGCATTTTTCTGTTCTTTCACCCAGCCCTTTTTACATTTCTCCCCCCCCCTCCCCAAACCCCCTTTCTCTTTCTCCCCCTTTTCCAGCCCTCTTTCTCCCTGAGTCTGTTTCTCTCGAGCCGACAAATTTTGCCAAACACACGAGAGATAGTATGCAGCCAAGGTTGGCTGACTGCCAAAGCACCATCTAGTTATATTTGGTCTTGGAAGAGTGGGGAACAAGAAATGGTAGTAGTTTTTCCTAGCAGATCCACACAGGCTAATATCGTCATTGAATAGTGTGTGTATAGGTGTGGAAGGTAGTTGCACACAAACGTATGTATTAGAGGAGAGCCCACGGACACCAAAATTCCCACAGCAAAGCACCAAGCATCCCCTCTGCATCAGTGAACTATCTAGGTCCTTCTCGTCCTCCTACAACTTCTCGTACTTCTCGAGGACGAGGTAAGGACCAGTGTCGAGTCTGCACAACTGGCTGACTATCTCCACTCTCTCGGCTCGACAAGTGGGCCGATTCTGTGCGAACACTTTGCAACGTCTCCTCTTAACTGCCTTATCCAATGTATATGGGGATTTTCATATCAATTTTGCCTATAAGCACCCTCAGTTCCTTCTAAGTATCGCAAAAAATATAACTGTATTTTACATCGAATTTACATTCCATATTTTTTTATCGAAGTAGCAGTGTGCAGATATTTTTAGAAAATGTTATTAGATGGTGGTAGAAAATTCTGTGAACCATAGCGTCGCGATGGTAAAATTGAACGTGATAGAATGTAGTTTATCGTCTTAAAATGTGTTCTTATAAAACACGTTTAACTTGTTTTATCGTGGTGTATTTTTTTATTTATTTTATAGTATACTGCCATTTTTTCATTGTGGAGTGGTAAGAAAGAAAATAAGGTCGAGGAATACGAGAGGAACGAACACAATGTCGATAATATTACGCTTTTATTTTTAATCGACGATAACGGTAATTTATCAATTTTATTTTTGTGAATTTATTATTTTTTGGTTTTCTCTTAAGCAGTATTCGATGAGCTTTTAAATATAATTTAATGTATTTCTGGATGGATATTAAAAAATCATAATTGAATGTATTTCTGGATGGATATTAAAAAAATCATAATTTAATGTATTTCAGAATGAGCATTAAACAAATCGCTGAAAATCTTCAAAACGTAAGAAATTATAGTTATTGATAGAATAATCATACATTAATTATTGCAGAATTATTCAGTAAATAATTGAGTCGAAAATCCTAAAAATATTAGATCAAGGTTAAGGATCAATCAATTAGGGTAGAATCAATAGGATCAATAGGTGAAATTTCCAATGAATAGACTGCATTGTCGCGGTTGGCAGTCAATTTATAAAATAATGAAAGACTTATTCGAACGATCAATTAATTATCAGTCATAGGAAAACTCAATGTACATTACGTTTTTAGGTAATTAACGATAATAACAAGGTGATCATGATTGAAACAGATGTACCGTCACTGATACAATTTCAGTCCAGCACATACCATCGTCAAATTTGACTTCAATTGTTGAAAGTTCAGTGTTAATTTATTATTAAATTATCCATTTATTAAGGTAAATAATGAAAGAAAAGTGGTAAATTCCCGTCACATTTGTATGGACCAATTGAGTGCAGTAAATTTCTGGGCCTGTACAATGACGTAAAATATTAGATTTTATTTCACCCATAAAGAATGCGAATTTTATCATGAGTGATTCGAAAACATTTATCCTGCTTTCTGGTCCAAATAAAGAAGAAAAAAATGCCGCGTGATTGTTTTTCATTGGATAAAGTTTCAGTCAGGAAATTAGTAGCTTCGCGTCGACACGAAAGTTCCTATGGACTGACACGCACGTCTTTTGTGTCACACACGAGGCAGACATAAAGACACACTTCAAAGTACGGCATGTGCATCATCAAGATTTCCGGCCAGGCGACTTCTTTGTGTCCTGCAAAACATAGAGCAAAGGAAGTGAGTGATAAATTTCCGGCTCCACGTTGAACATGCCTTTGGTAGTTTCAGACGAGCACTTGGGTCTACGCTGGAACAACTAGCTCTCACTCGACACTCAAAGGTACGAGATCTCGTTCACTTCTTTTTCTTTGGTCATGCAGATCTTGGGTTCGCTGGAAATTTACGTCATGTGAACAAGAAGCGCCAATTTCACGATAACATATAGTACTTTTGTTCTCTTTGCTGCATACTTGACTCAAACTGACGAGAAAATCGTTTCCGGTGACCTCGTTCGATTTCGGTTATTTTTTGATACTTTATTCTTCATCGGAATTTAATGGACACGTATTTTAGTTTTATTTCTTAACTGTTTGAATAATACTATAATAATGCGAAAGTAAAAAATATAATCAAAATTTAAAAATATAAAAAGAATTAAAAAATATAATGCAAATTTTTAAATATAATAAGAATTTAAAAATATAATAAAAATTTGAAATTATAATAAAAATTACAAAAATTAAAAAAAGCGCGCTGCCCTATTTGGAATTCTTCGACCGAGTTTTTTAATACCCCCTAAGATTAAAACGATTAAAAACACTTTTAAGCGTCAAAGTTTGGCACCCACCGAGTGACTTGCAGTTTCACATTATTCTACAAAAGATATCCAATAAAACGAATTCGAAAGCGATACTTATAATAAACAATAAAAAATGCGCTATTTCCCCTTTCCAGGGGGTAGATAGAGCTAAAAATATACAGATTCGAAATATAGGATTTTTGGTATTGGGTAAACTCGACAACTTTGAGAGTGAGTTTCACTCTTCAAACTTATATTTCTACCGATAAAAAAGATACGTGTTACTACAATTTTGATGAAGAATACCGTATCGGTATTTTTTTTGTTTTTTGTTGCCTCAATCGTTAAATAAACTATCCAAAGATATGTAAATAAATAGCTCATTATCAGATCAGTTAGCATAAGAAACAAGAATTTATATGTAAAAAACATTATTTTCAAAAAAGCCCTTATTTAATCTACTAAAAAAATTGGTTGTAAATTAAATTTCAAATTATTCCATAAATGAATCCATTGTTGACAATTCAATGTTTAAAATCTTTAACTATTTTATAAATTGACTGGAAAACTATTATTTCTGAAATATTCAAAAATTCCGTCGATTTTTTAATATCCATCTCGAAATATCAGAACCCAAACGCAACTGCAATTTCGAATGCGGACTACAGGATGCTCGATGAAGTATTTAAGCGTGCCTAATCGTTCTTCTCATCGGATATGAACACAGCTTGGGATCGTTTATACTCCAGCACGTCGAATAAAGGAGCTTATGCAGGTCGGACGAAAATACGTTCACGGCTTAATAAGCTCATGTAAGGATGTAACTTGGGGCTCCACTGCGACCTTCCTATAAATATATTATATATGCGCGAATAAAATTGCGCTACTATAGAATGTATGCACTGCGAGTTTCCGAATTACAGTTAATTCAAATGCTACATATACGTGGCTCGTAGATGCAGTATGAGTAGGGAAGCAACATCTCTGTATATCCGGCGCTCCAACTTGGATTTAAGGGCACGTGAGGGATTATGTTGTTTTCAGGGCTTGGGCAATTTTAATGCGTATATATATCCGCGTATACGTGCGAATGTATATGGAGAGAAACGAAACACTCTGCAACAGGAAGGAAGGGAAATACAGTTACGTGTATACACGTTTATGTGGATCTAGGTGGGTCTTCGTATTTTTTCTATGTCCAGAGTTTTGGTTCGTAACCTCTTGAAATTTCAGCTTCACTAATTTGGCAATTACCATGCTGCTTCAGCCCTCGAAAAAATTACGTTTTCACCCCCTTGTTACTTGTGAAAAAAAATCCCTCGTATTTTGAGAACTAAAAGTAAGGGGGCATTCCAATGTGCCTTGGAAATTGCTGATCTTTATTATGTGGGCTTTTTTCATTAAATTCGATGAATAGTACGATTTTTTCTTCGGTTATACAAATTACTTTTATCGTACGGAAAATATTTTTTCAACTTTTCGTTTTATGTTTTTTTTATAATTCTTTTGGCTACCATGAAATGACGCCTAGAAGATACCGTTTAATGGTGGAGACGACTATTTCGATATAAATTATTGCATAGAAAAAAAACAACAAAATGAACAATTTGTACGAAAAAATGTAGTACGAAATTATGACTTATCTCCACAGTTTTTGTTGTTGAAAAATGTGAAATTTTCAAATAGAACGAAACGATCCTCACGAAGCTAAGGTATGGCTTGAAGCAGGATGGAACAAAAATTTATTAGCATAGTTCAAAAATTCTTTGTTTGAAATCTTTTATGGTTCTAAAACGACGAGGTTTCGAGGGAAAACGTCGAAAAGACCTTTAATCCCAGCTGATCGAATTTTTTCTAAGACTGCAGCAACTGGAATACTTCGCGACGAAAACTCAATAATATGTTTCCGGAAGTCTATATTTTTAAATGATTTAAAAAACATTCTATAATATTACATAAAGGCAGTTTCCAAAGATTTTTTTGCAATAGTGCCCTGTAATCATGTGTTTGTGCATTATTTGGTGTATCATGGTTTGGCAGATGTATCAAGCTGTGTGATGTGGAAGGGATGCTTTGTTCGATTTTCAGTATTTCATTTCCGTTGATTCAAACAATATTATAAATTGTGAATCATCATGATTGGAAATTCTGATCGAGCACTAGTTTCTGAAATTTGATTTAAAATATTCGAAAACATGAAAATATTGTGCTTCGAATTGAAGCTTGATAATTTTGATATTACACAAACAGAATTGAAAATAAAAAAAAAGGTAAAAAAAAATGTATTTTTCTTTAAAGTCATACCAAATAATATTGCCCCCAATGGGGCATCCAAAAAAATCGTTTCACGGATATAAATTATCTCGTAAAATATTGTCTCAAAAATTTAACCCGATACCTATATAAATCGAGATTTTTCCCTAACCCATTTTTGCAAAATTTGACAAAATTCATTTGAGTACAGAATTTTTAGAATTTCCGAATAGGGCAATCAATTTTTTTAACTTAATTATTTATTATAACTATTCAGAATACAAATAAGTTAAGAAGATATTCCAAGCCTCAAAATTTGCAATTTGATTATATTTCTAATACTGCAAGTGGTTCTTTGATAACTGCAATACGTGATAGTTTAGATTTTGAAATGTCTACGATTTTATCGTTTGCAAAGGACGAACTGACTGTGGCATGCAATTACTAGCTTTTTCATATAAAAAAACGTACCACACGATCACGTAAGGTTCATACGCTGTAGCAATAAAAATAACGTAAAAAAGACGTTTAATCAATAAACAAACGTAGTGTGGGGAATTGTTTGACAAAGGTGAGGGATTTTCTGTAGATGTAGATAACATGGATTTCCAGTTGTTGAGAAACTGAAAGAAGAATAATTAAATGGTTGGTACAGCGAGCTTAATACAACTCCAATACATTTCTGGAATGGTGGACACGAAAATAAGTTTCGCAGTTGGATGAACTACAAGTGGTGTTTCAGTTTCATCAAGCGGAAGAGAGACAGAAAGAAACAGAGAGAGATGGAAAAAGTCAGTTAGTGAGAGGAAGACAGGTTGACAAAGGCAAAGGTACAATCCGGAAAAAAACGAGTAAGGACTTCCTGGATCGACGAGCTTTGATCAGTCTCGAATAAAATGAGTGTATGCGGATGAGGATCAAATAGACGTGCATGAAATGTACAGAGGATGTGACAAAGCTATAGATCTTCATCGTGTGTAATTTCCGGTACGTTCGCTTGTTGTCGCGTCGTGCGTTGTTCCTCAAACAAAAAGAGGGTCCTCCAGTCAACATAAAGTAAATTCAACAGTGCACATAAACCTCGAACGCGAGTCCTGTTCGAGCGATTACGAAAAAATAATGAATACGTTATTGGTATGCTTCAGTGGACTTTCGTTCGAGCATTGCGTCTAAAAATTAATATCCACAGTCACCTTTTCTCCTGCAAAATAATGCATGAGTTATTATCGTGAAATATTTTTTTGCAGTTCGTGTTAAATAATATCAACAGGAAAAATGTTTGAAATAATATCAACTAGAAAAAGTTTTATTAACCTATTTGGCGCTGCTGTGCCTTATCAGGTACAGCACTAAAAATAAAGGTAGCTGTTAATTTTATATAACAAACATAATTATTTGACTGTTGTTGGTAAGAAGACATGCAACGCTAATAATCAATCACTAATATTGGAGGGTAGGTACGTTAAAACTGTCAGA
>JAPYZJ010004615.1:0-12500 GCA_030522765.1 Ophioninae sp. B BG-2022a
TAAAAGTCCATAAACTGATAAAATAAATATGACAATTTAAAAAATATCTTTTCCAATTGAAAAATGTTGATACGAAGACCTCCTGGTACTTCATCGTTTTTCCCAACGTGAGAAATCGGCATCCCCCCAAAAACGCAACTTTTTCGCTATAAAGTAATTTAACGATTTGAATAATGGGGCAATTTTTGTACGTCGAAACGAGCGAGATTCCGGGGGTGGGGGGGGCGTTGCTCCCGAACTGGCCATTGATTAGAATTAATGACTTAGCTGGACTCATTTTGCCCGAATAAAAGTAATTGGATTTGGCTTCGAACCCCGTTGCGCGTCAGACTAAGGGACGATAGGGTAAACACGGGGAAAAGAGGGCCGCCGGATTGGTCTCAATGCGCGTTGTTGTTTCGGCGGTGGATTGGTGGTGGCGAGGGACGAGGGATTGAAAACGAAAAAAACGAGAGCTCGCGAAAAGAGTGCACCCCATTGGTCTCCCAGATATCAGGGGGAGGGGAGAGACATGGCGTATGTGTAAAAATCCATTAATATCCGTTTGTGCTTAATTAACGATAGCCGCGTATAGCGGAGGCAAAACAGCGCGCTAGGCTCTCACGGTCTTTGGACTAATGGCTGCGCCATACCCGAATCGTTGATACGTATTTTTATAGCATCCATATGTGCTACCTGTGTACGACCCCCTCCACTTTTCGCTTTTTTTTTCCTACTGTTTTTACATTTTTTTTTTCGTTTTTTTGTAAATATCGATTTTTTAATGTTTCTCGGTTATTTTTTATGTCTATGCTAAATTTTTTTTTCCCTCGACTGTTTTGATTCGAATAGGGGATTAATTTTTTTTTATTCTGATTTACCTGGGCTTATTTCTATTTTGCAAAATAATATTTTTTGTGGGCTTCATCGTATTATGGTAAAATAATAGAAATTATTGTAAGGATATAAAGTAACGTCCACAACAATAAATAAATAAAATAATTGTCTGACGATCTCGTCAGAAATCCCGACAATGATAATGATAATATTTTATCTAATAATGGATTTGTTTATTTTATCAATAATGCTCGTATTATTATATATTTGCCACAATATCAGTATATAAGTTCAGAGGCAACGAAAAATTTGCCAAATTACACATTCTCAGTGAATCAGCAATCCAGTAAAAAAAGTACTAGAAATTCCAGGTGGGAAAAAATTGTTACTAGGATTGTAGAAAATATCAAAGAAATTTCATGATTCTTACTAGTCGTAGTAAAACTGATAATTATCAGTAAATTGATGATACTGACCTTAATAATTTTCATCCCCCAACCCTTGTGGCGTCTTCCCCATCCCCCCCCTCGTCACTTCCTCTTGCCATTACCATACACAATCTCTTTAGTTTCGGTCCGAAAAAGCCGGCAAACCGTTTTCCCCGCAAGCGTAATTAGTCGACAGGAAGTGAAAGGGGAGGTTTTCGAAGGGGTTGAGGTTCTTTTGCGAGGTTGAAGAAAAGCAGAAGAACTGGAAGGTGCGGATGAGACGAGAGGGGTCGTCCTTCATCCACGAAGGACTCGTCTAATTTAACCCCCAACAACCCCCAACTGTTTCTCACCCTCTCCTTTGCATTTTCACCCCTTTCTCGGTCCTGCACCCCCCTCGTGGTCTCTCGATTTCTCCAGCCTGCCACATCGTCCCACACCTTATTTATATGCAAATGAGCTTCATTTCGCGATATTAATGTTCCGGAGTCCGGAGCAAGGGTCGTCCTCGAGAAAGGGTTGGCTCGTCCTTGGTCTCTTGTCTCACCACTGCACACCCCCTCGACCGTCATATGCTTACGATCCTATCCTACTATTCGTGCCCTTTTTTTTCTTCTTTCGTTTTTTTTTTTTTTGACCTTTCCTACAACGGCCTCGTCACCAACCCTCGTACCCACAAAGGGGTAGTAGAGATCTTCAAACGGAACAATTCACCCCCGAGAATCCTTCCATCTTTAACCCACGGTTCGCAGGACTGAACTTATGCATACGTTACGAGCGGAAGTGGATGGGGCTTCACTGGTCATCAACGAGCAAGAATATGTCTACGGTAAACAGCAAAGATCCTTACGGATCGCCATCCTGCCATCAGCTTGGAAAACTTTGCGTTTTTCTTTCTTTTTTTTTTTATCAGAAACATCGAAGTGAAGAATTATTCGACGCTCTATTATTTTTGGAGAAAATTGGGAGAGGAAGGAAATTTGGAATTATGGGGTGAGTAATTTAGCTGCAATTTTAAATGGATTTTTTTATTTATTTTTGTATTGTAAGAGGAATAGGGATTTGTTTTGGGTTTGTGGAACATTTTGGAATTTTAATGACGAAAAATGAATCAATTTTGATTGGATTTAATTTTTGAATAATTTAATTCATTTTTTTAAATTTAATTTGTATTCATATTTATTTTATTTTGATATTTAACTGCAGAAATCCAATACGAATTTACATCGCGTTCCCACTTTCTTACTTATCTGAAATGAGAGTCATTTAATTTATGTGAAAAAATGTTTTTGACGAATTTTTATACAAAAACAGGTTTGTAAAAACTAAATCATTTAAAAATCGTATTCCTTTGACCGATTCATACGATAAGTTACTCCTTTGCCTAATTTCCTAAAGTCCTTTCATTATTTTATGCCATTATTTAGTCTATTATTATTAATAAATCGAACTTATTACCCAGTCTCCTTTAATTAATTAATGCGATTAATTATTCTTACGTGCAAAAATAGGGATTCAGACTAATTTGTATAAAAACTAATCTTTTGACCTCTGAATATTCAAAATTAATATTTTCATTAACTATGGTCAAACTTCCAAAAAAAAAACTATTAAAAAAATGGAGGAAAAAATCGTACATGAAAGAGGCAGGAAAAAAAGCATCGTATCATATACGTCGTCATTCCGATCGAAATAATCGCATCATAGCGTTCTCGAAACGTTAATATCTCTGGGAAGAGGAATAAAAAGTTACGAGGGCTTGGGGGAAGTCTTCATTACGAATCCGAGTAATGCTCGCCGCGAGAAGTGTACGAGGGGTAAAACGTCTGTTTCGTCGGAGATCTGCATTTAATGGATATTAAAATGAATGACCATCGCCTTTCTCTTTCCTTTTCTCTCGATTCATTGTGAATGCGAAACGGCCACCCGCGACGACGGCTCGAGTCTCGGCTTGAGAAAATCGTCCCGCTCGCGATTATAATCGAGTCTCTTCGCCCCCCCCCCCTCCCCTCCGTCCATCCTCCCTCTGAGCCTTTCAACCCTTTCGCGTTCGTAGATGGGGGAGAGATCTTACTTGTAAATATTTTTTATCTCCGTTGTACTTTGGTATCGTCGTTTCCTTTGAATGTATGCTTCACCGAGAGATGAAAATAATGAACATCGTATTCGATGTCGAGATAAAATGCAAATTATTATTGGATATTCCATGAAATATATATATACATATATGCAGGGTGTGGCGTAAATCGTCATATCATTTTCATAAAAAAATCGTAAAGAACTTCTAAAAACACGATTTTCACGATTTTCCATGAAAGTTTTTGGTTTTGGGCTAAATTAATGGTAGATTCATGCTCAAATTACATCAAAATAGACTATTTAAAAAAATATTAAAAAACAAAAATTTTTTTTGATTTTAGAGCAAAAAAGTTTTTTCATTAAATCATCGATATTTTTTTTTCCTTTAGGTTTTGGCAGTCCACTCTGTGCTCAATCGCTTTGTTATGATTTTCTCTTCAAAATGCTTTTTTAATTATTGAAATCCGATGATTTTTCGATTTTTGGCAGAATTTCAAAGTTGGACCATCGATTTTTGTTTTTTTGCGGTTTTTCGAGTGGACCTTCCGGGAAAACTATACAAGATATCGATATAAATCCAACGCCATTATTTAAGTCAGGCAAAAACCTTTTCCAAACACACCCTATGAATCTTCATAGCATACGAGAAGGTCACCCTACGACCTTTTCAAATTTCGTGATTTTTGAGATTCTGGAAAAGTGGCCGGGAAAGTCGAAAAATATTTTTTTCCGTTTTTAAACTCCTAAAAGCGTCTATTTAACTGGACATTTTCCGCTCATTACGAAAATGTCCGAGTTTTTGCCGAAAGTGCAGAATTACACTGGGAAAATGCGAAAAACCTTCCTAGAACATTTTTTCGAGATTTTTCTCTAGAAATGGAGAGTTCAATGCGAACCAAATTGTGGATTTATCTTCAAGGTATGAAAATACATCGTTATGGAGCTGCGATATGAAGGGCCCCCTGATTGGCTGCCTTTCAAAATTAATAACAATTCAAAGGTTTCGAGTTTGCCCATTTTTAAAAATGATTTTCGCCCCTTAAAACTGTTTTTCCGCCGATAAAAAAATATACGTGTCCCTTAAATTTCGATGAAGGATACCATGTCCAAAAATGAAAAAAATCGACGGAGAAAAAAAAGGAAATTATGTTCTTGTTATAAACGGGTGGTTTCATACGTAATCGACATTTAAAAATATATATCGAAGTAGCTGGTTGCATCGTTATTAGCTTTTGTTTATAATCGTAATACATGTCGATCTCTAGAACATCTTTATCGATATTACGAAGCAAAAGCTTTATCACCGTGATTGGCCTATGCACCATTACCCATTAATCAATTAATACGTAATGACTATGCCAACCAATATGTAGCTTCGTAATCATCGTTACTTTACGGTCCATTCGTTTTTATTCGACGACGACGAATCTCGATCGAACACGGGACGCGTAAGCGATCGGCATGTGACAATCGTTGTCTATCATGTATAGACACACACTCATAATTACACATCGGGTGAGTCACTCAAAAATCCAACTCCAACTCTAAAATCATTTTTATATTCGAAACGTTGAGGCGAAAATACTATTTCGAAATTATCTTCATTTTCAGTACTTCACTTTTAAAGCTACGTTAAATCGATTTCAAGGTCAATTAACCATTTTCAGGGTTCTTCATTTTTTGAAACCTCCCTCGATCTTTTTTGGAGTAAAAAATTTCTTTTACTTGTTCTTCCTGTTTTTTGCACACTTCAGATTGTTTTATTTTATTCTAAAATTTCTTTGGTACATACATTTTTGGTTAAAATATAATAATAATTATTCAAAATTCAATCACGTATTTGTCATTTTTTAATTCGATGTGTGTCAGTGTGAGTACAAAATCATTCTATTTTGCAGTATTTTTATTTTTGGGTTGACTCAATTTCAAGGTCAACTGTGAATTTTCTTTTTTTTCACTTTTTTTACATGAAGAAATAATACCTGTTTGGATTTCGTATTGACTTCCAGGTAGTGAAAAAATGAAATGAATATCGAGTTGAAATTATTTCGAGCCAGACAACGAACGTCGTGTTATCGGCAATGAATAGAATTAATTATGAAACAATATATTTAGAATTTTTAATGATGAATTTGCAATCGTTTTTTAATACGTCTTTGAAAAAAAAGTTTTTTTAATTTTTTGGATCCTCTCAGAGTATGTAGTTTCGAGTGACTCGCCCTATATACAGATGCCATTCTCATCGACAGCCCGTCTATGCGATACAGTAATACCAGCGTCCTCGTTGTCAATTGGACAAATTGATTGAGTCACATAAAACGAGTTGTGTTTATACGACCCGAACTGCTCATTTGATACGACAGTTTTGCATAACGCGCAGCTCTTCGGCGTTGCAACATGTTTTTTTTCGACTATCCATGTTTCTCACAGATTGGGAACAAAAAAAATTGTTGATTAAAGGCTTCAAAGATTTTTAATGGAATCGCAAGTTTACCTACATTTTTTCATATTAAATAAAGGATTTTTATTTAATAAATTTATATTAATTAAACGATTTAAATTTAATGAATTTATATTAACTAAAGAATTTTTATTTAATAAATTTATATTAATTAAAGAATTTTAATGTAATAAATTTATATTAATTAAAGAATTTTAATGTAATGAATTTATATTAATTAAAGAATTTGAATTTCAGAATTAACAGAAATTTTCGGTATGTTAACTGTTTAAATAAATATTGACGTTCATTTAGCCACATAACTAATTGGAAAGTAAAAAAAAATATTAATAACTATAAAAATATAATTTCTGCAAGTGTCCACAAAATTCCTAATAAAAAAAAAGTTTTGTAGAAAAAAACAGTATTTACATAAGATAGTGACGACCCGAAGCCCTTGATGACCCTTCGTCACTTGTCTTCTCGCTTCGTTTCTCACCAGTCGTGAAATCCACACCCCGAATCCTCTTCAACCCTCCTGATGACCAAAGTCGTAAATGTCTTCAAACGGATGTCTTTTTAAAAGCTGTCCGATGCGTTTACGCGTAGGCCGGGACGCGCATGCGCGGACCCTTAAACCCGTACAATTCCGCTTAAATCCGTTCTAACTCACGCAAACTTGTTTGTCAAGCCAGAGAGAGAGAGAGAAAGAGAGGGGGGAGAGCGTAAGTCCGATAAGGTCGAAGGGGTTGAAAAGCTCAGGGGGGGGGGGGGGGGGGGGGGGGGGGGGGGGTGGGGGGGCGCGGGGGGGGGCGGGGGGGGGGGGGGGGGGGGGGGGCAAGAGGCCGGAATTCGTGTATCCAGAAGGACGCTCGAAGGGTTCGAAGGAGCCGCGCGAAGCGGACATCGAGGGGGTGCGGAATCTGCGAAGGGGGTTGGGGGTTGGACAGGGTGAAACTGTACAGGAAGATCGCAGGGGAGAGGGGTAGGTTTGGCTGGCCGATGTATGAATATACATGACCTTACCGCCAGCCCTTACACCACAACGGAGCTCTGCTTACATTATTGTATATCTAATTCCGCGGACGGTTCTCAAAGTCTCACCGGAGCGATCTGCCGGGACGTACAGCCGTGCATAAATTTACAACCACTTGTCCATCTCTAGAATGGTGATTTTGAAGACGGTTTACTTGAAGCTCTGATGAGGGGTAACGAAGCAGTCGAACCCAAACAAACCCAACGTCTTCTGAAACAACTTTGAGCTGGTGGGTCCAAAAGCAAGTTTGGATTGGTGGGTCCAGAAGCAAGTTTGGATTGGTCAGTCCAAAAGCAAGTTTGGATTGGTCAGTCCAAAAGCAAGTTTGGATTGGTCAGTCCAAAAGAAACTTTGCATTATTTTACCACAAATAAACCTATGCCTCTGAAATAAACTTTGGCAAACTAACACAATGTCTTCGAAAAGTACTTTGGGTTGGTGGGTCCAAAAGCAAGTTTGGATTGGTGAGTCCAAAAGTAAGTTTGGATTGGTGAGTCCAAAAGAAACTTTGCATTGGTGCAACCAAACGAACCTTTGGATTATTTTACCACGTACAAATCTATGGCTCTGAAATACACTTTGGCAAACTAACCCAATGTCTTCGAAAACTACTTTGGGTTGGTGGGTCCAAAAGCAAGTTTGGATTAGTAGGTTCTAACGAAATCTTGGATTGTTCTAGCACAAACTATGTCCCTGAAATAAATTTTCAATTGGTCCATCCAAAAGAACCTTTAAATTGGACAAACCCTAGCCTAACATCTCCACGATCAACTTCCGGTGGATTCACCCAAACGAATCTTTGGATAGAAGTAACCCAAACAAACATAATAATTCCCAAATAAACTTTGGTCGATTAACCCGAACAAACTATTCAATTCGATTCACAGACACCTTCGAATCGGTCTAACCCAAATACCTTTGAATTGGACTGACTGAAATAAACCTAGTGTCCCCGAAACCAACTTTGGACGGATTTAAAAAAGCAAACTTTAGGATTAGGCTAACCGAAGCGAACCCAACATCTGAAAAATCAACATTGGAAAGGATTCAACCCAAACAACCCCTAACTTGGATTAACCCAAACAAACGACTGTAACATTTTTTCAAAATGAACTTTGAACAGATTCAATAACTTTGACTTAAAGGACGATTTAAGGACTTTTTTATCTCCAGAACTAACTATCCGGTTGGAAAAAAAATCAGAAGGACTTCCAGATGTGCTGATGGACGTTGTAACTTCAGAGATATTGGGTCGAAAGTGTCATTTGTTCGTTTACGTACGGACGTCAGCGGATGTATCGCACGTGTGTATTTTGTGGTCCGAATGAACGAACCACGACGAGGATCGTTGTTGCTCTCTCAGACAATTTCTACGACGGATTCGAAACGTTCTGACAACCTCTGCCGAGAGCACACGACATTATGCAAGCAGTCTACATATTATACATTCGGACTGGGATTCAATTAAGTTCGGTTAGACCATCCTCCTGGTCCAACCCCCTCCTTCTGTTCTCCGCTATATCCACCCTTGCAACGTTTCAGCCTCGTTGTATCCACTGGATCTTCTCTCCACCCCAGCGAGGTGTTTCGAAACATCTCTCACTCTCTCTCTCCCTCTCGTTTCCCTACCCTTATTCCCCATCAGAGGGAAGTCCGTAACGGACTCTTAAGGGTTGCCAGAAGCGTTATTGTATGCAGAAAATACAAGTGGTTTCGTGCAACGAATGTAACACTGAATATTTCCAAAGAAAGAGGGGAGGAGGGGAGGGGGGTATATGCAAAAAATGGAAAAATGATTGTCTCATTGACGACTCGGTTGGTAATTTTTTTCAAATATCGAGGTGAAATAATAACGAGTCGAAAAAGTTGCACCGAATCTCGAGGCCATCTATTCTGGCAAGGGTTTCCAGCAGTTTCCCTGTGCCCTCGACAAAGTGCAGCTACAGTGGCTGAATGCAATAAAATATACGAATAATTAACAATAAATTATAATGATTTCTACTTAGTAAATAATTAGCCATTAATTATCATTATTTATACGTAATAAACAATTAACAATTAATTATAATAAATAATGAATTGGACAAAATTAATTTTTTTTTTGCTGGAATATCGTACTAAAGGAGGAAAACCTCTAAATTAATGTTCCTAATGCAATTCCACAATTCTAGGACTGGAAACGCGAGGGCGAATTAAAAACAGCCAGGTTCGACGTTAGCAGGGCACAATGAGAAACTACCGCGTAAGTCGTGTCCACACGGATACACGAGTGTGCGAGTGACACCGTTTGAACAAAAGAAAAGTGTGAAGGAAGGTGGACACAAAGGGAGAAACAATGAAAAAGCTCTCGTGTCCGAGACATGAGACCCTCGCTCGAGGGAGAGAAGGAAAGAGAGAGAGAGAGAGAGAGAGAGAGAGAGAAATGCTACATTATTACACTTGTGCGAGCACAGGTAAGAGAGATTAAGGGGTGTTGGGGAGGACGGGAAATGCTATTCGAGAAGTCGTCTTTCTCCATGCACGAAAAAAATTACGCAAAAAAAAAGAGGGGAAAAAAACTAAATGACCCAGGCGTGGCGCGAAACTTGCATAATGACTCTCGTACGAGAGGGAATGACGTCGAGCGCGGTCGAGGACCATTGTTAATTTCTTCTTTTTTTTTCTTTTTTTTTTCTTTTTTTTTGGCAAACCCAATGAATATAAAGCTCGGGTAAAAAGAATCGTACGACTTACAGGGGTGTGAAAAAAAAAATTTGTTCGAGGCCTCTTAACGCGTAAAAATATAAATATTTCGGAATGAAAAAAATTTTTTTTTGCAATTGAAAATTTATTATTTATTTTGGGAAAATGTTCAAAAATACGGTGAAATTGGACGAGTGACGTGACGCTTCCCGTAAGAGTGTTTTCAAGGTCATCGACCAGAATCCCTTTATATTATATTCTGAGCTGTCATTTGGCACGTAATTTGACATTTTAGCTTTCATTTCATTGAATAAAACAATACTCTTATTTAAAAATTTATTTGCGCATAAAAGCAATAATTCACTCATTTTTGATATATTAAACAAAAGCTCTTTTTTTCAATATTTTTTTCCGCAGATTTTATTAATAATCATTATTATCCATTCGTAAATCGTCCAATCCAGAACGATCCCCTGGGCCGATTTACTGTAACAAAAAGATTAAAAGAAAAATGGATCCACCCACCCCACGCAATCAATTAAAAATAATTTCATTAATTCCGAAATTACGTAATCGCGAATGAGAAAATATCTCTCGACGATGTTTGGAATAAATACCGTAGAATAAATATATTGTTGCTAGACGCCGATGGAATATTTTCGATAATATTAATCCTTTTTTATCCCCCATTATTATTGAAATTTGCATTAAGCTCGTGAACTATATGCATTCTTAATTACAAAAACGAAAATAAATAACAAAAAAATAAATCAATAAAAATTCAAATAAAATAACCAACAAAAAAAATACGTCGACGAGAAACGTGGAGATCGAGTTTAAAATTAATATAGCGCCTGGGAATGAAGTATATTTGCGGTATGAGAGAGGGATGAGATGAAGGGTCACCGTTGTGATTGAGATTTGGCGTATGAATGCAGACTCGTATTGCGGCTACTCGTTCAACGAATACAGATTCATGGATTTGCGAATTAATAGCTTTATATACATATACATATATGTTTTCATATATACATATATATTTTACATATCGATATATATTCACGCACAGACATATATATATATACATTCATATACATGCTTATTTACATACCCTCACATAATTAATATTATATAAATATTTATGTGCATTCATATTCACTTACGTACAAACACAGATATGAATAATCGAAATAATGAGCACGAGAATGAGCAGGCCCTTGAAATGGTATATGATAAAGCGTACGTCCAGACTGTGGCAGTAACTACTAGCAGTAGAACCCTTTTCTAACCAATCAGACTCATGGGAAGACTTCTACAAAAGTTGCATAGATTTTGATAATAAATAATGAACTTGAATAATAATTTTGGGAAATTAGAGGAGTGGTCCATTGGTACATTGCCACTCCTCTAATTTCCCAAAATTATTATTCAAGTTCATTATTTATTATGCAATAATACGTGAATTATTCGAGTACTTTTAACGAAATAATTTAGTAGTTACAGACGTACCAACAATTCCTCAAATTTTCAAAATGGTTGGCAATTTTTACCCATTCACGAATACCTCAAACGAAAGTCACGATTTTCATCAGTAATTCGTTAGAGCACTATAAGCGAGTGTAAATATCTAGTTGCAATTATTTATTCGTAAAAAGTGCTCAGATTAATAAATGCCACTTTCGATCGTTGAAATCTTTTCGAATCGACTGGATCGTTTTATCAGCTCGATTAGAGGCTATCAAATAATGGGCTCGAATAATAATAATAATAATAATAGCAACAACAATAATAATTTTAACGACAATAATAATAACAAGAAAAAAATAATAATAGCAACAATAATAATAATTATAACGACCATAATAATATCAAGAAAAATAATAATAACAAAATTGGAGATATTTGCATATCTTGAGGAATGATCGACACTTTTTCGTCCTCTACGTCCTTCAAAGTGCCCTAAAATGGTGACACGTTGGAAAACCCAACTCTTCATGGGAAAAATTCCATCAGTTACAGACGATAACTCCAGCGATGGTACCCAATGCTTTCACCAGCTCGTCATACACGACAGTTGTATTTCCTCCCTCCTTGTTCTCGGCAATGAAATCATGACTTTGAAAGTGGGAAAAGCACTCTTTGCGGGTTGTACTCGATGGGCCACATTCGGCATACACTTGCCGTTGAAATCGGTGCCATTTTCGATTTCATACGCAGCCATCATACGTAACGATACGAGAAATATGATAAGGGAAGCCAAGTGCAAAACCTCGTCGTGTCAACGCGACCATCACGTCTGGAAATTTTATACAGTACAGCTTTTGACAGTTTCGACCATCCACCTACCATTATCCCATACAACACGAACAAACTCATCACCAAGGTACTCTTATAAATACGCAATTTCACGTATCCCAGCTTCAAAGCGTACTTTATGGAGCCCCCCCCCCCCCCCTCCACACGCCTGATGCGTACGTAATGTCCGAGGGTGAAAGACGCCCAAAGTTCGACCAACTCGACCAGATCGCGAGCATACGAATTAACCGCGATTATTGTATACCGGGTGACCGGAAATTCGACCTATTCCTCGGACGAATTCATTCTAGAGGTCACGTGGTTAGCCCTCTGTAATATATAGAATTTTATATAGAATATATAAAATTTTTTAGGGCAATATATAGAATTTTGAAAATCAGTAATTAAAAATAATTGTCGAAAGAAATAAAAATACACGTGTTTCTTGAAAAATCTGATTTGTTGTATATATTTGAAAAATACAAATTTATACAATGGTTCGTTACAGATAAGTTTCATCGACTCAAAATGGGGTTTGAAGAAATATTTTTATTGAGAAACATTTGATAGGCAGAAAATCGGTTTGTGACAGAAATGTCACACTGAGTTCCAACAATTAGGAATCAAAGTTGAAGTAACTTACGTATCATGGGTTAACGATGGTTTTTTTTTATTTTTGGGTTTGTTAACAAAAAGAAATCATTTCTGAAAATTTCTTTTGGAA
>JAPYZJ010004615.1:17500-27385 GCA_030522765.1 Ophioninae sp. B BG-2022a
GAGAGAAAGAGAAGTAGCTCTCTCGTGTGCGAGAGGCTCTCGGGGTATCGTGGTGATAATAATGAACGCGTTAATTAAACCAGCTGATTTATGCGCCTTTCAGATTGTAATTGCTCGCCAGGCGCGAGCTCGAACGCCGATCCTATACTATATACTCTTTTGCTCTTGCTCATATCCCCCCTCTCTTTTTCTCCCCCCCCCCCTCACTCTATCCATCTCTTTCTGCTTCTCTTTACGCCCCCCTCCCTCTCCCTCTCGGCATCTTTCTCTGGACTCTCCGTCGTCGCTTATACAAAAAGCCAATCGAGCAAAAGCCGCGAGGCAGAGTGACCGCGCGCGCGGCAGAAACTAAAGCTCGGACCATGGAACGAAAAGAGAAAATGGAGATGAGAAGATTGAGAGAAATATCCCGTAATAATGCGCCTATGTGTGTCGTTTATTATTATCATCGTTCATCGAACAAGGATAAGGTCGATTAATCGTTTAATAGCTGAATGCTTTCATACTTTCCGACCACCGTTGACCACGGTTGGGGCAAATTTTTGCGGAGAATAATCGAGAGATGCAGGAATGGAGATACTCGGATGGGTGACCGCTCTGAAGAGTCAGGGAGAAGGGGGATCGATGCTTTTGATTGTGAAGGTAAATGTTGCATGAAA
This sequence comes from Ophioninae sp. B BG-2022a, assembly GCA_030522765.1. Lineage (NCBI taxonomy): Eukaryota > Metazoa > Arthropoda > Insecta > Hymenoptera > Ichneumonidae > Ophioninae sp. B BG-2022a. Next base: position 18,160 of record JAPYZJ010004615.1, read on the forward strand.
GGATGTTCGGAAACTCGTTTTATCTCGTAGTTACGGGCAGTTTCCCTGTGCCCTCCTGCTGACGCGATTTGATGGTAGGAAATTTTTTTTTGGCATTTTATCAAACGTTAGGTTGTAAGGGATTTCATCGTCATGAGGGAAAGACCCTTTGAAGACACTTCGGTAATTATTATTATTGAGAAAAAGATTCATGAGATGGAAAACGGTGAATAAATGTCCGTATGATTAAAGATGATTAAAATTACAAAGATTATTTATAAGCAATAGAAGAACGAAATCCTCCTGATTATTATACATGTAAAGATAATGAATATTAAAATCATTTCAATAAATATTATCAGAAAAAAAATTAATCTTCACAAGATTAATAACGATAATCATCGAAAGAAAATTATTTTAAAAATTCCACAAATAGAAGCTGAAAATAATTAAGACAAAAATTGTTAAAATATAATTCAAATCAAAAGTGGTATCAACATTGAACACCTTTATGAATTAAAGATAAAAATAATTGTAAAACTATTAAGATTAAATGGATTAAATAATTGAAAAAAAAATTAAATAAAAGTACAATAATTGTAAAAAAAATGTAATAAAAGTAAAGAGAACGGATTTAAATCGTGAAACAATCGAGTGACGTCCCTCGTGCAACGGCTCTCACTTTTCTCTTTCATTTTCTTCTCCCTCGTTCCACCATGCCCATCCACTTGTAGACCCGCATCCCCAATACGTTTTGGAAAACTTTGCTCGCAACGTAAAATGATAAGCCTCTATTACGCGTTACTTTCGACAACTGCCACATTCAATTTGTCTCGCGACTCTGAGCGCGGTTTCGCTTGTCCCTGCGGTGTCATGTCTTTTTCGGAAAGACGCTAATTAACGGTATTCATTTTACACAAAGATTCCTAATTACGCGGATCGCTGTATATGCAAGAGTGTATATATAATGTATATAAATGTACATATATAAATATAGCGGAGAAGTCGACGTGGCGTCCGGGACTGTCGTTGAACGGAGACTGTTATGTCTTTTCGTCGTGACGATGATAAATGTGATATTTTCACGGATAAGTATCATAAAAGCAAGACAACTGTGCATATATTAATGTATATAAGATATTTACGCTAATAAATGTAAACAAAATATAAATAATTTAATTCAGATTATTGTACTGTAACATAAAGTAATGAACGATTTTATTATCATTAAATTAAATAATTATTATTTATTGAATTAATATGAATACATTTTTAATATAATTAATTATCTTGATTAAACAATTATATTACTACAATTAGGTTTATAACTTTATGATTAATTAATTAATTAATTAATTAATTAATATAGAATACTATAATGAAAATTTGATATGGTATATATATTTTTTTCTTGCTTTTCCATTTCTTCCCAATTTTTTCTGCTTTTTCTAATTTTCGAACCTAACCTAACCTAACTTCTCAAGTTGCGGGCACAGACGACTTAGCACAACGACTGTAAATAGCCACTTGTCAGGCTCATATCCAGTGTGACGATTTAATATATTAAAATATATATTTATATATTAAAAAATATATTTATCTAATAATATATATACATACTATATATTCATATATATATGGTACATAGATATATATGTATAATGTGTTGCTTACTCTCGAAGGCTACCCTGAAATGCTATGTACATCTGCACACAAGCACCCACAAACACATATACCTATATTTTCACACACTAATATATTTAGTCAAGGTACGGCCAATAGTTATACCTCCGACTCAGTTAGCAGTCGCATTAATTAATTATAATTAAGTTTTCGTTGACGTGGCAATGAAAGGATAGAGAGGGAGTAAGAGGAAGAGGAAATCTCCCAAATATATATATATATATGTGTGTGTGTTTTTGTGTGCCTTGGTACAGAACTACAGATATATTTGGGAGCCATCTACGCGACTAGCATTTTGAGCATTACCGATATTATGCAGATTCAACCAAGCCTCTGCTACACTTCTCACGCTCAGCGAGCTTTTCTTCCCCGTATATAACATTTTCTATATATATTCAATATACAGAGTGGGTCACGAAAAACAGAATACCTGACGATGTCGATTTTGAAATTACGAAGTATGCACAGATATATCAGATTTCATGGCTATCTTAATTTTTATTTTTGGTAGTTCAAAATGTCACTCTGTGTTATATGGTTGAATTTTTTTTTCATGTCGACCTCATTGTACGAGGGGAAAAAATATGACACTCGAGACAAAAGTTTGACGACGTTCAAAAATTGATAATACGAAGTGAACAAAATTATACTTTGTAGTTGGTTTGATTCTGCGTGTAAATACTTCGGATTTTTTGGTCCAAGAAAGATATTTTGATTTTTTGTTTCTCGTGACTCACCTTGTATATATTTCTGGATATATATGTTATTCGATTTCTCTCATATCTAAATCTAATAGATTTAAATGTGGAAGGATTTTTTCTCTTATCTTATTTTCTGTTATCTTCTTACTAATAATTTTAATAAATAAATAAATTAATAATAAATAAATAAATAAATACTAAATTAATTCATTAATAAAAATAATAAATGTAATAGATTTTTCTCATATCTAAATCGAAGAGAGTTTAATATAAGAGGATTTTTTCTCTTATCTTAATTTCTCTTATCTTCTTATTACTAAAATTTAATAAATTAATAATTGAATTAATAATATATGAATAAATAAATATTCAATTAACAAATAAATAAAAATAATAAATATAATAGATTTCTCTCATATTTAAATCGAAGAGAATTAAATATGAGAGGATTTTTTTCTCTTATCTTAATTTCTCTTATCTTCGTACTTTCTCAAACTACCTATTTCAGGTCTCCATTTCTCTTTCCTGTTTCCCCTCTCCCATAGAAATACTTTGCTCCTTACCTTTTCATTTCTCTGCTTCTCAAGAGTCGTCCAGCATACTTTTTTACCCCGGCCCCCTCCCCAAGTCCTTTACTTCGACAGTCTCTTTCTCGCTGTTTCGCATTTCCACCCCCGCCCGCGGGCTAGCCCCGCGACACTTGCGAGTCGCGAAATCGTCTGGCGTAAATTATTAACTTATTAACGGCTCGTAAGCAGATAGGCTTACACGAATGCTCTTTAGAGAGAAGTTTCGCAGCTTCTCGAGTCAAAAATCCGTCGTTGAGAAATATATTAATGTATGATATATGTGACCGCTAATTTATGTGATAGAATTATAAATAATGTTAAAAATTGGGTTTGTTTTTTTGTGCTTGTTTGTTTTTGGCTATTTTGTTTGGGTTCATTTTTTTGGGTTTACTTATTTGGAGCTTTTTTGGCTTTCAATGAAATTAAAAATTTAATAAAAAAAGCTAAATAAAAATTTAATAAAAAAAAGCTAAATAAAAATGTAATTAAAAAAGCTATAAAAAATTTAATAAAAAAAGCTCAATAAAAATTTAATAAAAAAAAAAGCTCAATAAAAATTTAAGAAAAAAAGCTAAATAAAAATTTAATTAAAAAAGCTAAAAAAAATTTAATAAAAAAGCTAAAAATTTTGGTTTTTGGAATATAATCGGAAACGCTCAGTAGCGGAAGTGGAAAAGAGGGAGAGGGGGATGAGACTGAAGACGAAGCTTAAGCGCGTCTTTCAGCGTCTTCACGTGTCAAGGTACGTAAGAAGCTGTTAATCTTCGGTAATAAACTGTATTTTCATTATAATACCGCATGAATATGCAACGACGATAATGGCCTTAATATCCTCCCCCGGGCGTGCATCTTCCTGTGCTTTACGGACTGAGCCTCCCTTCTGCCTGAATTTTCAGGAGCCTTTACGTACTCCTAGCCAGTGGATTTTCCTACTACACTTGGGTACACACAGACATATATGCGTGACGTGTATAACGACGATTATTCACATGTCTATATGGCCAAGTTGTTTCAGAGGCCATTTTGCTTCGAGGATGAGCCTTGAAATAAAGAAACGTCCCCGTACTCCTCGCCGAAGCCCAAGTGTCCCGAAAATCACTTTTGAGTCAGTATAGGCCCATACTCGTCGAAGGTATTTCGAGGACAGTCCTGGGACAAAAATTGAGGCATTTTTGAAAAATTTTACAATTTTTGAACCAGGTTATAGGAAAAATGAGAAAAAAAACGAAAATTCAAAGACCTCGAAGTAAATAAAAAATGTTAAGTTAATTAAAAATTAAAAATTCAAAGACCTAAAGTACCCTAGTAAAAGTAGGAAATCTGATTTATAAAATTTTATTTTTGAAAATAATTTTAATAACCTTCACTTCAATCTGATTAATCAGATTTCGTAAATTAAAAATCGAATTCGTTCGAATTGATATCGAAATAAAATTAAATAGAATAATTTAATTACATTAAGGAAGATGAAAAAAATTAAAATAATTTATTTCAATATAAATTAAAAATTTAATCGAATTTTTTCACATCAGTCTTTCTGGTTGCTCTCATATTTTTTTATTTAATTTATTCTTTATTTCATATATTTTATGCCATTAATTAATAGATATTTAATTTCGTTAATACATATTTTTCATTCAGAGTTCACTTTAATCAATATTTTCCTCATTGTTCACTGCATAGATTTTTCTTTATTAATAAAAGATAAAATCATTTATTAATTTTTTGCGGAGTAATAAAAATCGTATAAATGACATGGATGGGGAGGAAAGGGGATTGATTCGAATTGGTATCGATACGAGGCATCTACATATTTCTTTTCAACTCCACTTTTGACCCCATTCTGTATACAATTGGTGCGTCGTAACAGAGTGAGACCTAAGGCAGATCGAGCTATTATTCAGTTTATCGAGACAATATTATTCGTCTCCTGAACAGACTAGATCAATAAGCATGTGCCTATCGCAAGGTACTACGGTTGCTACTGTCAGAAACATCACCCTCGGGACCTTACATGTACCCATATGCACCTTCATCCAAATATAACACGAATAACAGTATCGTTTTCGAGTTAACCGACCTGACCTGAATTTTCGATTTTCCCAGGTTAGCAGTTCACGATTGAACTTTCTGGAAAATTTATGACATTATTTCGGTTCTATTTGAAAACTCAAATATTCATAGATATCTACAAGATATTCATAGCACAGTCAAATTGAATGTTTAAGTCCAACCGATTTTTAAAATAATATTCGTAGGAACAATTTTATTATTTTTATTCATTGTTTATGGATAAAAATAATGATGGAAGTATCATAACATTAATAGGACTTGCAGAATATAATGATAATAAAAAATTGATGTTGAATTTAATTGTTTAAATCGTTCAAAATATTTCAAATTTTTATCATAATTGTACAAGATATTTTTATCGTTAAATTTTGTTCAAGAGGGGATATACGATATATTTGATAAATTTTTTAATTAATAACAAACATTTTGTGAAAATTTCGAAAATGGGAAAAACTGTAACAAATTTTGTGGAGGATTGCCCTTCTGCTACTATAGCGTACCCTTCCCCCTTTTCCTTTAACATTGTCGTCGAAGCAGTACTAGTTTTATTTTATAATTTATTATTACATTCAATTTTATATCTTTCTATTATAACTTATTTTATATTTTACATGTAATTTTTACTCAACATTTTATTTCTATTTTCCGTTTTATTCAAACATAAAAATTTGGCATAAACATTTGAAAAGAATAAACTTTTGAATATTTACGAAAAATTCGAAAAAAAAATTTATTTATACGTACTATTTTATTGTTATTTTATATTTTCTTTTAACTACAATATTTTTTGAAAAAAATCGATGTTTTTATATAATCGCTGGAGAGTTAGCAAGGCCATAATTAATACGATCAATCAATCAATCAATCAATCAATCTCTCCCCCCTCTTCCTCTCCTCGTCTCCGCAACGTACACATCTCCAGCATCCCGTCTCGTTTCCTGACCTTAATGCGAGTTAATGTAAGCAACGGCCGACGAAGGAATAATAGTGGGCCCTATACACACATACACGACACGGCCGCCATTCATTTATCTTAGTTTATTGCCAACTGTGGGGCCAACAAACACGACTGGAATACGCAACGACGCGCCATTAACTTCTCCGTTCGCTCGTCCTTCCCTGTACGAAGACTGGGCTTAACCAGGGGCTGGTGTGGGTCCACTAACCCCCAACCCTTCACCCCCCCCCCCTGAAAGCCCTTCGTCCTTTCACCCTTCGCTCGATCGGTATCACAGCACGAGTCGATGCTAAACTGCGAATGAGCCCATCCTGGGCTTCCAGTGTCAACGAACAGACATCCGGAAAATGGGGGTGGAAAAGCTGGGCTTTAAACAGGTAAAAGCAAGAGAGAAAATACATCGATTCTCACCCATAAAATTCTCACCCATTTTATAAAATTTCTAAAGCTCCGCTAAACTTGAAATTCGAAAAATGTTTTATGTCAATTTTTTCATTAATTTACTAACAGGAAAATAAAAATGAATTAGAACAAAAAGGAAGTAAAAAATTAATTTTTAAAAATGTAATGTGGTATGGAATAGTCATTTTCTTATGGAAAATGGATTTTTTGGCAGGAATTTATTTTCGTTATTTTATGTTGCAAATGTTGTTGAAGATAATTATTTTCGATTAAAAAATATTTTATAGTTTATTGTATTTCATTTTATTTATGAGTTTTTTTGTTTATTTCAGTTATTGTAAATTATATCATCATCGTCCCTTTTATTAGTGGATTTAGAATTCAGTCATGCGGAAATAAATTTCCTTTTCTTACAATAATTGTTTTTTTACACAATACAATAACTACAATAATTTGTTTTTCAAATGGAAAACATTTGAAATAAATAAACAAGGAAATAAATAAAATATTTGTCGGAATTTGAAGAAAAATAGAAACAAAAATTGCATCAGAAAATTGGGAACGCGTATATGAGCACAAGCCATGGCTAAATATTATCTTGATCATTGGAATATTTATTTATAGCCAATTAGGCAAACCTGTGACGAATTTGACGATCCTGCTTGGGGCACGATTACGTTATCGTGCTCGAGAAAATAAAACAAAACGCGGCTCTGGATGGTAGCGGTGCATCATTATCGGAGTCGCGAAAAAATATCGCGGAGCAATCCGAACGCACCGAGGAATCGGGATGTATCCTCATTATTCGATATTTATGGACGCCCTCCACACACCTCGAAATTCCAATGTCCATCGTATACGAGGCCGAAACTTTTTAATGCAGTGTATTAAGAGCGATGAGCAGAAGCAAAAATGCTCGGGAACTAAAAATCAAGGGGAAGAGAGAGAGAGAGAGAGAGAGATAGAGATGGATGAAGCGGAAGGGAGGGAGGAGGGAGAGTGAAGAAAAAATGAAAGAGAGGGAAAGAGAGAGTTGGAGAAAGAAAGGGGCAGACGAAGAGAGAAAAAAGGAGAGTCAGAGAGAGAGAGAGAGAGAGGGAGAGAGTGAGAGAGCAGAAGGGAGGGAAAGAGTGAGACGAAGATAGGGAGGGGGGAGAGAGAGTGGAATAATAGCAAAAAAATAGCGAGAGTGAAAGACAGGTAATAATTGATAAAGCGGGCCCTACTAAGAGAGAGAGAGAGAGAGACTAAAATCGAAATAAGCAAGAGACACAGCTATAGAGAGAACGAGCGAGCCCACAGATATCCAAAGAAAAGAAGACTAAATCTCAACCCAACATTCCAATAGTAAAAAAAAATAGTCAAATCAATAGTCAAAAAAATAGTCAAAAGAAGAGATAATAGAGCTTCGAGAGAAGGAGAGTGAAGGTTCCAGGAAGAGAGAGAGGGAGAAGGGAAAAGAAAGAGAGAGAGCAAACGACAGTCAGAGAATGATAGAGTACCAAAGATCCATAGAGAGACTAAAATTGAGGTGAAGCCAACTGACACCCAGAAAGCGAAGGAAAACCTTGTACTTTTTTCCACTTTTCACTTAACCTACCAGTAATTTGGATAAATATCGAACTTTTTCGCATGCACGTCGAAACCCAAACACAAACACAAACGACAGACAAACTTGAAACTCCATTCTCGACAAAGGAGACGAACGTTGGTGCATACGTGTTTCACGTTTCATCTATTTTTATTATTTTTCACCCCTACCCCCAAACCACCCCCCCTCCACTTTCTCTCTTCGGGCGTGATCGGTCAACGTTCATTTTTTCCTCCATTCCTACAGTTTCTCACGTGCTGTATAAATCTATGTATAGTGAGCTTCGAATATCGCGGGTCTCTTTTTGCATCCCTCCTTTCGACCCCCCACGATCAACCCCTCCACTCTTCTTTGAACGACGCCTAGAAACGAGGGATGAAAAAAGCCAGAGATAAAAAAAAATATATATTGGAAAGAGCTCTCGTTGGGTCCACAGTCAACCCCATCCTATCCCTTCAACCACCCCTAGTTTTTTTTTTTTCTTTTCTTTTTCGTTGATACCCCTTCTGCGCGAACCATCGCTGAAAGGGGCAACCAATAAATTTTGAATGCACCCGCCGACAGAATTATTAGTCGGTCGTTGGTGGTATAATGATCAAAAAATTATAAACAAAAGATTCCACGGATGGCGAGACTTTTTCGTGGGTCAGCGAGGCAAGCGGAAGCTTTTGCAGGGATAGCTTTGACACGTTTTATCAAACGATATAGGGCTATTAAAGTAAGTGTGTGTTTTTGTCTGTGTGTGTTTTTGCCTCGGCGTTTTTCGCGCCACATCGGCTCCCATTCGCCTCCAAACCTATCATCCCAAGAGACCAAGCTTTTTCGCTATATTTAAAAATCTGTTCGTTCTCCTGGAAAAAATCCACGATGGCACAAAGAGAGAGAGAAGGCCCGGCTGGTTACATCGCGCTCGTGCTTTATTAAAATCTATATCGAAACCTTGCTGTATGGACGATGAGAGAGGAACGTCTGTATCGGGAGATACGTCTCATCGCGGACCAACTGCGCTTCTCACCTTCGTATTTATGGGCTAAATACGTATAGAGGTGTGCTCGATGTGACACCTGTATTGGGACACACCTTTGCTACCTATTCACGCTTTTATCACACATGGTTGTTTTTCTTTTTTTTTTTTTACTTATGTTTTTTCCGACTTGGATAGCTTTGGCATCTTGTGCCTGAATGAATTGCTTTTTCGACAGGGCTTTGTGGAAAAATCGTTTTTTTTTTTACAAGTTTATTTACAAGCTTGGGCAATAAAAAAAGTGGC
>JAPYZJ010004616.1:0-26253 GCA_030522765.1 Ophioninae sp. B BG-2022a
CTGAAGTTATTATGCATGAATGTCGGGCTTATACACACTAAAGAGACTACCTATTAAAGTATTGAGGTAATTTGACTTTTAAATAAATAATAAACAATACCGTTTATAATTTCGTTTGATCGTTTGATAGTTGATAACTATTATTAAATAATTGATTATAAAATAAAAGGACGAAAATTGGCTTTCAAACTACTTAAATTTCGGGGATCCAGACGGTTATACAGTTTTTTAAAGGAAAAGTTAATAAATTATATCTGCAAAGCTGAAATGGATACCCGGGTACCTGGTCATTAACCGAACGGTTAAAATTGATCATAATTAAGCTGGACACGTAGGATTGTATATTTAAATATCTATTCGATTGGACGGTCCCGACCCGACCAACTTGACGCTCGGTTGCAGATTCCTGAACAAGAGCAGGAGCCAGGCGGCGGTGACGACACCCCGCGAACGTGATCGTGAGCGTGAACGCGAGCAACGGGAGAGGGAGCGAGAAGTTGAGCCGGAAGTTGAGCCGATGTCACCGAGATCACGATACGCGGCTCTAAAAGAGAGACGACAGAGGCTCGCACGTTCGCGCAGCTCTCACAACTTCGGCAACGACGATCTCGAGCTCGACGATGATCCACCATCGCCGACCACCCAATCGCCAAACGCTTATCTCGCCGCGAAATACGGAGCTGGCTCGGAGCTCGCGCGCAGTCGCAGCACCCACGCCCTTAAATCACGCGAACCGAGTCCCGATCGCGATCGGAGCGGCACGGAAAAGGACGGCGCAGCCCTTAGCTCTTGGGCTCGCTATCTCAAGAACAAATATGGCAATCGTACCACCAAGGACAAAGAACCACCCTCCTCGACCTCGTCGATACCGTCGTCCAGGCAAGTCCTAAGAAATTTGCAAAAAGTGGTAAAAAATGTATTGTCGTTAGGAAACTGGTGCTTGAAAGTTCGAATTTTTCATGGTCGTTTAAAGTTCTGGATCGATCGTCCGGCAAAAGTTACTCCAAAATGGAGAAATCGTGGATTTATAAATATAAATCGCGTCGTACATGTTGAGCCTTACAAATAGTGTAGAAATTACTGTAGAATCTGTTTCGATTGTCCAATAAAAGAATCTATCAATTTTTATATTTAAACAAAAAGTGGCAAAAAATGTATTGTCGTTAGGAAGCTGGTGCTTGAAAATTCAATATTTTTCATAGTCGTTTGAACTACTGGATCGTCCGGCAAAAGTTACTCCAAAATGGAGAAATCGTGGATTTATAAATATAAATCGCGTCGTACATGTTGACCCTTACGAATAGCGAATTTTATAATGAATTTATCTTGAATGTGTTAATTTTCCAATTTGTGTAATAATTGAAGATAAATTTGGTGATTTTGTCAGTCACTTTAGAATCTGTTTCAATTGTCCAACAAAAGAATCTATCAATTTTTATATTCAAACAAAAAGTGGCAAAAAATTTATTGTCGTTAGGAAGCTGGTGCTTGAAAATTCGATATTTTTCATAGTCGTTTGAACTACTGGATCGATCGTCCGGCAAAAGTTACTCCAAAATGGAGAAATCGTGGATTTATAAATATAAATCGCGTCGTACATGTTGACCCTTACAAATAGCGAATTTTATAATGAATTTATCTTGAATGTATTAATTTTTCAATTTGTGTAATAATTGAAGCTAAATTTGGAGATTTTCTCAGTCACTATAGAATCTGTTCCAATTGTCCAACAAAAAAGTGTATCAATTTTTATATTTAAACAATACGTTCTGATAACTTTATTAGTATCAATAATTATCCACACAAGTTCCATTTCTATTGATTTTTTCAATTATTGCTGACTAATTCGTCGTTAAAACTTATTTTTCACCACTATAAAAACATCCTTCAAACATGGCTGAGGTCTATCCAGTACTATCTCCAAATAGATAATATTGGCTAAAACTTGTCTCGACTTTTTTCTTATCGTTTTCCAATCGCTGAAAAAATGTTGTACGTTTTTTTATATTTTTCAACGAAATAATGAAATCTCTATTGATAATAACGAATTTAAAAAATCAAGTAAAACTCGACCGAGACCTCCTCCTATTACACTGGATACGTAATTTTTATTAACTCGTTCATTAGATATTTCGATATCGTGTATACAGCGTTTCGAAAAACACGGTTGTGAGAAAAACGCGTTTAAATATTTTCTCGCAGTTTTATCCCGAATGGCAATCAGAATTCCATGTCGATTTTTCGAAATTTTCACGTTAGGCTTACCCATCGATATATATTAAAAAAAAGTAAAAAGAGAAAAGTATTTTTGTGCAACTCTTTTTTTCAGGTTGGAAGAGAACAATCGAATAAACTAATTTTCTTTCTATATGATCGACAGTGCGAGTGCAGCCTCAAGGCGATTGTCTCTGGGTTTACCCCTGAGGCACACCGGCCAAACATCCTTCGAATCTTCTGACGACGATCAAAAAAACCCGTCAGGCTCCCCCACGTCCCCTACAGCAGCTCCCGTTATACCCGCCCCAGCAGGTTCCTCCACTAGGTAAATTTGATTCTTTTTGCAAAATGATACATTTTCTCGATCACTTATTTCCTCCGGCATTTTCCAAAATCGAAAACGAGTGACGGATTTTTCGAAATATCGAATACGATATTTCGAAAAATTGCAATGGCCGAGTCGAAATCGAATATTTACGATCGATCTAGAAAATGACTTTGTTTTTTTCATCTCGTTTCCAGGAATCAATACCTGCTGAAGCGGAGGCAGCTGTTTAAATTTGGGATGCGGGGGAGCGGTGCCGGATGTTTTACTTGGCCGAGAGGCCTCGCTGTTGGCCCTGACAATTCGATCGTCGTCGCCGACAGCTCCAATCATCGTGTTCAAGTAAAATCTCCTTTTTTCTTTTTTTATCATTCGAGGATTTATTTACGCTGAAATATAGAATTTTCTCTTCGATGTTTTTAGAAAAGAAATTTGCTGGAAAATGTCACCATCTTTCGATATTTCGAAAAATATTGCTAATCGCTAAAAATCCCTTTAAGGTTCATTTAAAATATTGAAAGCAGGATTTGTACAAAATTTTAACCTGGCCGATGAGGGGGACTGTTCGAAACGACAATCAAAAACTTTTTCATTCAATACATCGAAAAGCATTGCTCTTCGTAAAAAATCCTTTTAGGGGTTGTCTTAATACATTAAAAGAAAGGTTTCTGCAGAATTTTAAATCGATCGAAGGAGGCGTTTGGAATCTCGCCTAGCAACTAAAAATTCATTCTAAACTAAATTAAAACTTAAAAATTAAAAACTCAAAATTCTAAACTAAATTAAAACTTTAAAAATAAAAAATTATTTCTAAACTAAATTAAAACTAAATTAATTTCCTTCAAAGTTATTGCTTAAGAAAATCCTTTTTCCATTCTCGAAAAATCACAATTCTGAACGATAAAAATCGAATAATTTTCGTTCAATTGTCGAACTAATATTCGGAGTGTTTTCGCGATTGGAAATTAGAATTAAAAATTTAAGGTTTCGCCCCTACATCTATACCGGCCACGTATAATTTTATTTAGGACAATTTTTTTTATTTTCAAGTAAATATATTTCCGAAATTCAAATGACCAAAAATAATTTTGTTACTATTATGACGTTTTTTATATCTCCCGTATTTTTTCTGTTAAACGAATTTTCGGACGAAATGAAAGAATAAATTGTCGAATAACGCGTGTTCGTGAACCGCACAGGTATTCGACGGAAATGGCAATTTCGTGAAGGAATTCGGAACCTACGGGAGCGGTGAGGGTCAATTCGATTGTCTCGCCGGAGTCGCCGTTAATCGAATCGGTCAGTTCATCATCGCAGATCGCTACAATCATCGTATACAGGTTCTCGATCCGTCCGGTCGATTTTTGCGAACCTTCGGATCGCAGGGTGCGGCTGACGGACGATTCAATTATCCTTGGGGCATCACCACTGATGCCCTTGGATTCATCTACGTCTGCGACAAAGAAAATCATCGTGTGCAGGTAAATTAAACCAAAATATAGATAATTCTCGACAAAAACTGTTCTGGATTAAAAAAAAAATCAATTATGCCTAAAATTAAAAAAAGTAAGATAATTAAGCCAAATAATTGAAAAAATACTTTTTCCGAACAGTGGCGAGTACTATTGTCCAAAACTTGAAAAAGTAGTACCAGAAATATTCGATAAAAATGAAAAATTATTTTAATTTAAAAACAAAAGATTACACCAGGTTTTTAAAGCGGTCTAAAAATTGTTCTGAAAAATTGTGATTCTGAATGTTCGATATGAAAATACTTGTAAAATTCAATACGCTGAACGTAGTGCGATTGCAGTAGATTATTGATGCATGAGTAGCTCATCTTCACATTTTTTATTTTAAATTTTACAAGTATATTCATAACTATAAAAAATCCATAATTACAATGTTTCAGGAAGATCTGCATGTAGTTAGGAATCTGTACAGCGTTATGAATCCGTACAGGGCTACGAGAAATTATTTTATCCTCATTCCCTTTCACGAAACTATATTTTATATTTTTATTTATGTGCATCACAATTTTTTCTTTCTTTAATTTGTCACTTAATTATTTAATCTGAAGCCCGTAGCAAACTGAATATTCTTTAAAAAAATACAATCTCAATTTGTATATTGTATTCTTTATATTATTATTTATTTTGCTTTTATTTTATTTTATTGATATTTATTTTAATAATTATAATATTAATAATTAATTAATAATTTTGCGACCGAAAAATCGGTCGGAAAATTCGTTTCACACAGCCAAACACAAGCAGATAGGTAATTAATAGCACAGAAAGCTAATTGACATCAACGTAGTGATAAAAAAAAATGAATTTACAGAAAAATAGAAAAGGCGAAATCCTGTTTTTATGTTCCATTCTTCCCTCCTCTATTTCCATCATTTTTCTATTATCACCATGTCAAAAATCACACACTGTAAACTGATGAATATTAAAATAACAATGCAAACAAAAAAAAACATTCGCAGGTGTTCCAGTCGGATGGAACGTTCGTGGGTAAGTTCGGTTCTTGCGGAAGCGGACGTGGCCAGCTGGAGCATCCGCATTACATCGCCGTGAGCAGTACGAACCGTGTTATCGTGAGCGACGGTAACAATCACCGAGTGCAGATATTCGACGTGAACGGCCGCGTTTTAACGGCTTTCGGTTCCGAGGGTTCGGACGAGGGACAATTTAAATTTCCTCGTGGCGTCGCTGTCGACGATCAGGGTTACATAATCGTCGCCGATTCCGGCAACAATCGTATACAGATATTTACACCGGAAGGTGCCTTTTTGAAGGCTTTCGGTGGTTGGGGTAGCGGCGACGGTGAGTTTAAGGGGCTCGAGGGGGTCGCCGTAACCTCTGCCGGTAACATCGTCGTTTGCGATCGGGAGAATCATCGCGTACAAGTTTTCTGATGAACTCCGCGAACTCTGCCAGCTTTTTCGCCAAAAAACCTCATCGAGATCACGTGACCAAAAAATTCAAACGAAAAAAAAAAAAACAAAAAAAGAACAGAGATGTATTGGAGAGGGATTTCGTCGCGAATCCTCGTTCGAGTCGGTTGTGTGCTTTTTAACGTCAAAGCTTAGGAGAAGTGATAAAACAAAAAAAAAATGAAAAATAGCAACAAATCACGGATGCGAGTCCTTTTCGTCGTTTATACACGTGGATCTTACGCGATTCTTCGACAATGAATAATTCAAAGAAGAATTTTAACGTTCGACTGTTGCAGGCTTCGTAGGCTAAATTAACGATTTCACATTAACCAAAAAAGCTTTATTGAGGTGATTTATCGATTATCTTCGTTTGTTTTTCTTTTTGTTTTTTTTTTGTTTTTTTTTTTGTTTCCTTCGTTTCTTCGCCGGTTTAATTTGACGAATACGAAAGAATAACGAGGCCCAAAAATAGTGTGCATTTACAGGATTGATATACGTATATAGTTATATCCGACTGAACGGGGTAACATCGCGACAAAAGTTAAGGGAAGTGAACGGAGTGAGAGTATAGAAAATCAAAATTCGCGAATTTTACATCGAAGCTCGATAAAGTTTACTCTCCCTGTTTCTATGGTTCACAATCTCCCTCTCTAACACACAAACTCTTTCTCTCGGACTCAAATGGATATTTCACATAACTCATAATTTAATTTGTACTTCAAAGTTACAAAACACCGTTTGTACCGTTTGTATGCTTTAAATAAAAGATTGCGGAAGAACGTTCAAAGTATTTATGGAAAAACGAAAATTCAGAGGAAAATAAACAAATAAATAAAACACGATCACACGTGTTACGGCACTTTTTATTCTCCCTGAGGAACGGTTCATCGTCGAAATCCCTTATCAGCGCCTGAGCGAGAAAAAAAAATCGATGAGTTTTGGAATTTCGGAAGCACGCGAGGAAAAAGTGGGAAATCGAGGCTCAATTTAAAAGGTAAGTGCGTCAATAAATATATAATTTATTAAATGCAATGATGAAATGGTGTAACAATGGGGCGTTCGAGGTCCAAGGTGAGGATGGCGAGACCACGAATGATCATCGCTCGATCTTCGTCCGACCCTCTTTTCTTTTTTAGTTTTATTTTTCTCGCTCGGTTTATTTTTTATCTTTTTTTTTTTTCAACGGTGAACGCAAGAGTTTAGCCGTGACCGTATCCGGCTCGCATCCTCCCTCGCCTCCCCGGATCGGAAATATATAGATAAAATATTTTCGTTATTTACAATATTAGTTGAACGTTAGTCGATAAATAATAAATAGTGGTATAATCATTTATTTAATTATCATTTTTTTTTTCGTAATTATTAATATTATGTTTTTGTTTTTTTTTTTTGCGATAATAAAAATATTACAAGAGATGGAGAGCCTGTATCGTTTACTTATTACACTAATATAGCACGTTAAGTGTAATAATTTATATATATATGTATATATATACTTATATATATTTATATATATTTATATATATAAATATATATATATATGTATATATGTACCCTCTCTTCGTAACGAAATTCGTGGCTGCCTTCGAACCTGATTTATTATACGTCTATGTTTTCTTCTTTCTCTCTGTTTCTCTCTTTCTCTCTCTTTCTCTCACACACACACACACACACGCGCGTCTTTCTCTCTCTTTCTCTTCTCTCTGTGTCGATCATACCCTGCGAAATACACGAGAGTGTCGGCGCTCGAGATCGATTCGATGCTCGTTTTCGTACATCGAGTAAAGAACGTTCGAAGGCACTCGACGAGTTTTTCAGACGTACAGAATCGTCGAGTTTGCAGATTGGGAAAAATAAAATGAGAACTGAATAAGAAAAAATGTCGAAACGAAATCCCCGAAGCGAGAAATACGAGATGAAATTGCAGAGAGAAAAAAATAGAAGAGATCAATCCAATGTGCGAGGCAATGAGCATTTAAGAAATGTTTTTTTTTTTTTTTTCGTTATTATACCTCGTGGGCTAAGTGGACGCAAATTTTTTCGCACGCTGCGAGATCGTGTCAAGAAAAGACGGCGAAAATAAATTGAGGAAAAAGTTAAGCGCGTTTTGAAAAGATTTAAATATCGTTGTGAAAAAGACAGATTTTGGTTTCAGAGGAAAGTTTATTCGAAATGACAAAAACAAAAAAAAATATGAAAATTTTGGATAAGATTTTTCACAGGCGGGAATAAAAAAGTTCTACGAGTTTTTGGAAACTCGCATGCCACGCAAATTTTCTAATAAACGGGAACGAATGCGAAGAAATAAAAAAAAAAAAAAGAAAAAGAAAAACAACCTTTTTTGTCCCGTGTAAGAAGATCGAGGGTTTCGACATTTTTCATAACTCTCACGGCGTGAAAATCGCGTGGCGTACAAGTACAGTGTGATTCGTGTGTATTTAAAATCTCAGAGATTCCGGAGTGAATCCCAATTTCTAGAGTGGAATTATATCATTGTCGATACGAAGAATTAAAATTTCTTTTACTTTTCTCTCCCTCTCTCTTTCACTTTTTGTATCTCCTGCCCAATTTCTTCCCCTCTCTTTTTCTTTGCCTCTCGATCGTTCATATTTTTTGTCACTACGCTATTATTCGTCTGCATCCTAGGTAAAGTAGTTTTGAAAAGTGGCATGACCTTTTAATTTTCCCCATTCCGGTTATCATTTAAATCGCAGTATTAATAAATTTATAATAATTAATTCAATAATTAATTTAAAGTGGCAGCAGTTAGGCCATGCGGCTCCTATCATCTAGTCATCTTTGACTCTTGGCTTTCTTACGTAGAATTTTAAAAATCTTTTTTTTTCCATTTTTTTTGTTGCTTTTACTTATTAAATTTATATTTGAGAATAATTTTTTTTTTAAGTGACTCGTTAAAGTTGTGTATCTCGAAGCGCCTACCCTAGCGATGTTTTTTTTTTTTTTCATTGATTATTATTTATTAAGTGGTTTTGTTGCCTTGCTGGGTTCGGTTCTCTTCGGAAATGCTCTGCTCGTCTCTTTATTCGCTCTGAGAGTTTTCTTTTTATTCTTTAATGTGTATAACGCGACTGAAGTAACTCGAGGATTAGAGGGAAGAGAAAATCTATGCCCACAGGGACGATCGAGTGAAATCGGCCGTGGCTGAAAAATACTGCGAAAGATTTATTTATTTATTCAATCATTTTGTTTATTCGTTTCTTGTTGGGTTTTCCCTTTTAAATCTCAAGATAAGTGGAGATAAAGTCACTAGTGTTTAGTCGGGTGTCTCGCCTCGTTGTGAATTTTCTTGTGTGTTCATTTATATATATACATATATATATATGTATATAAATATACATATAAATATAAATACATGCATATATATAAATATATATAATTTTTTTCCTTCTTCTCGTCCAAACCTCCAATCCCTTCATTTATAGCAAAATTACAATTTGCCTATTAGCGTAAACCCGATTATATTCTTCGCCGTATTTGGAAATTGTCTTTATTCATTGTTAAAACTCCCGAACGTTTAAACGTCGACGAGAGTTTAGTTTTATTCATTTTGTTTTGTTTATTATCTTTTTTGTCGACGATGACAAAAAAAGAAACCCTCACATAACCGCTCAGCCCAAAATATCCGAGCTCTCCCTCTCTCGCACCTTCGCAAATAGCTAAACTTCGTTAATAGATTTTTAAATATTTAATAAGCAAAAATATGAATGTCATAATAGTTTGTATATATATATATACATATACATATACATATATATACATACACACATGTATGAATATATATCTGTATATGTATAATAATAATCATATTAATCGTAATCATGATAATAATAATAATAATAATAATAATAATAATAATAATAATAATAATAATAATAATAATAATAATAATAATGTATCGTTAGGATCGTGAATTAATTTAATCAATTAACAATGATTGAAAATGTGTATGTGTGTGTTTGTGTTGTGTCTGTCTGCGTGCGTGTGGATTTAAAAATGTTTCATATTTTTTTTTTACTCTTTTGCCCAACCACCCAACTCGCCCAATCAATTTTCTCGATTATCGATTAATAACCCTTTAAGCTTAGTTGCATGAAAATGCTCGTTGGAATTGACTCGTGTGTACAATATAATTTTTATTTGTTTCTTTCTTTTCTTTTCTTTTCTTTTCTTATATGATTCCTTTTGTTTGCCCTCAACGTTTTTTTCGCGTCGCGCAGCCCATCGCAAACAGTGCCGCTATATTCGTTAATGCCTAAATCGATTATCTAAATTATGACGAATATAATCGAGATCGTCGTACTCCTCGACGTTCCGTGCTTGCTGGAACTTGGTAGATTGAGCGTGGGAGCTTACGTGCTAAATCGATATTCGTTTTTTGTTTTCCTTTTTTTTTTATTCTTCTCGCTACGCAGTGTCGTTTCTTTTGCCCGGATGCACTCTTGTTCGGAAATCAATTAACGATACGTCGTGCGAATCGTGCCAAATGGAAGGGATGCGAAAATATTGATTTTTTTTTTTTTTTCGTCCACTTCTGATGCCCGCATTTGTCGAAATTTCGTTTCAATGGAACGTGGTAAAAATGGTAAAAATTAAACGATGTTTCAAAGATTTTTAAAATTTTGTGAAAATCGTTGAATGTCCGAATTTCAAAAATTGTATTTTGGGACAACGTTTTTTTTTTTTGGGGAAATCGATATTTCGATTGAAATTCGAGCGTTTTGGCGACGACGGTACGATCCGTATCCTTATGAGGTCGGAACGAAGAATCGAAAAATAAAAAAACGCGGAATGCTCGATCCATCAGAATTTTTTCACCTGAATCTCCTTTTTTTTAATCAACATTTGAATTTTATAATCCCGAACCCCTTTCTTTCGTAATTTCTTCAAATTAACAAATAGCAGTCGCAAAATAAAAATAAGTTCCGATTTCTTTCAATTCGATTTTCGGACGATCGTTTCATCAGCAAGAAAAGCTGTCTTTCATTTTCAACAGAAACAAGCAAAGAACGAGCAAGAGCGGAATTAGACGTTGTTACGAATAAAAAAAAATCGAAATAAATAAATAACACTAAAAATTTATAGTAAACTCGAAATAGTTAATGCCAAAGTTCTAAATTCCATTTCAGAAAAAAATGTGAGAACACCATGAAGAAATACGTGAAAGTACTTTTTAGACACGATCGATTCGTTACCATATTTACAATTCCTTAAAAATAGAATATTAATTATATCCGAAATGTCATATTTCAACTATTCGTATCGAATTTAACAAACGATAAAACACGACTTGAGCTCAAAGCGCTTTCCAAAGATCCGAACTGTATCGCCTTATTCTCTGCCTCTCCCGCGCTCTCTCCGACTGCTGTTTGACTCTCTTTTTTTAATTTTCTTTTTGTTTGTATTTTTTTTTTTGTTAATCGCGTCCCGACGCTTTCACCCGTTCGCCGTTTTAGTCGCGTCGGAACGTCGGAAATACTTTCTTGGATCACCATGGATTTATCACAATGTTTATATTATTATATCATTTTTCTTTTCGCTTCGTTTTACCCGACTCGAGTGCGAGCTCGTTTTCGATAGCGCCAATCACCATAATTCTTTTTTTTTTGTTTGTTATGTTTACTCATTTTTTTTCCTCTTTGCATTGTACGCACCTTTTTATCCTAATATATAATAAGAATCTCAAGTGGAGAGAGAATATATAATTTTATATCGATGAAAAATTGCCATTGCTCTAATGTATTTTCTTTTTTCGCAGCTATTCACGCAAAACTCGACTGAGTTCTTCTTATTGTATTTTTCTTTTTTTTTCTAGAATAAATGTTATTCCAAAGAGTAAAATGCGATGCGACGCACACGCCGGAGAATTTTTGCCCCGTTACGCGTGACTCGAGGCTACTCGATATATCGAGGAATCTCTCAGTCTTGAGAAAACCTCGGATTAAATATTTAAAAAATTATTTTCAACTCCGTCCTCTCTCTCTCTCTCTTTCTCTGTCTCTCTCTTCCTCAGACTCTCAATTCTTCGTCGATTTTTCCCCCCTGATTGGGCTTTCTAGCATCGATCGACAGGACGTTCGTTGGACATTCCATTTGGCTCGGACATCTCTTATCGCGTGAACTCACACTTAAAGTGGAAAAATGAAAATTCAAACTTTTCTTTCCCTACCTCGAAAACTCCTCGCCCTCTACCCTCCTATGTGATGCCCATTTTCGGATTTCGTAGTCACGGGTTCAACGAGCGATTTTCTGACGCCCTGCAAGTCTGCGTTTTCTCTTTTTTTTTCTTATTCGTTTTTTTAGATGTATTTAGGAACGTCATTTTTTTCGCTGCCCAAATCCGCCTATTTTTTTCATTTCCCAGCTAAAAAATAACAATCGCGTAAAAAAAGTATTGCCATTTCGCGAATCAGGAATTCAAGTGAAATATTAATGGCTATTCGAACGATAAATTGCGAAATCGCACAGGATGAACTTTCAGTGATGGACAAACTAAATTGTGTTTAAAAAAATCGATGCCGTATGCGATAAATATAGAAATCTGCGAAAAATTGCTCTAACAATTCTCACTAGGTGAGAAGAAATAAATTCCCTCGATAAAATATTAAAACTGCAACGAATGAAACAATCAGTAATTTACCATTTCGCTTCTCATAATACTTCAGTCCTTACAGCTATTTATTTTTTACATGTTACGAAGTAAATCAATTTTTACTAAGAGAACCCTTTACAAACCCAAACAAACACGTTTTAAAAGTAAAGAAACAACGACTGACTGGAGTGATTTCCCTGGTCTATTTCGTATCCAAAGGGAGAAACGATTCCGATCTAAAGGGATGACAGTTTTATTGGTATTTCCAATCTGTTAATTTCTCGCTATAAAAAAGCTTGATAAACTCTATTTTTCGACCGAAAAAGTTCCCTTATCGAAGCACATCCCTGAGAAAAAAAATGGACGAATAAAGAGATCTAAGCTCATGAAAAAAAAAAGTTTGAGTTTTAATGGAAAGTCTGGCAGGTTATCCGGTGAAACAGTATTAATAAAAATTAAATTTCAAAGAATGTATGGATTTTTCCGTGAGCCAAAGTTGAACATCAAAAACCTGAACCATCAGAAAATGCCCTTTTTTTAATGACTGAGATCATTTGTGCATTGATACACGCGTATAGGACCGAAGTGTAGAAAAATTAAAAAAAAGACGAACGAAATTGATTTCGTCGTAGCATCGCTTCAAAGTCCAAAAAAATGTTTTTCGTTCCGAAAACTTTAACTCGAAATCATTGGATCATCACACATAGCTCTCTCTTTCTTTTCACTTTCTCCATGTCAATTATTGCACTCGTGAACATTCCTCGTTATGTATAAATACAGTCATAATATTTATTAGTGTTGGTGTGTGTGTGGTGTGTATCGGTGTGTGTATGTATGAGCACGAAATTGTACTTGTTCGTTTACTTTTCGGATTGAGCTCCCCCGTTTTGTCGTACGACACAGTAAGAAGTTTATTCGATCGCACCGGCTAATCAGTATCAATAATCTATCGATTAAAATGTGTGTTTCTTTTCTTTTACAATTTTTGGAAGCATCATGATAGCTAAGATTGATGGACTAAGGTAGAGAAGCGAAAATTTTGTTCTTCAACAACAACAACGAAAAAGAACAACAAACTTTTCGAACTCGTTTTTTTAAATTGATTTTTTTCTCTAAAAAACGTTATTTCTTTCTCTCGCTGCAAATCGAAGTTTGACTTCGTTAAAGCGATTATCACTATTCCGAAAGAAAACTAATCGTAGATTTAATCAAAGCGAGTCGATCACTACGGACAAGAATTACTCAACTCGAACTAAAGTGCGAGATTTATAGGGCATGAAAGAAACGAGAGAAAAAAAAACGTCCTGCAGACTTTGCGAGGATTATGAGAATAACGTGTCGAAAATTAGCACTGCCCGTTACGTTGTTCGACAACAACTAGTTGGTGACGAAACGCACTCCGTTTAAGCAATAAAAGCAATAAAAGACCATCCGCGAGAAAGTCGGAGAAGATTCATATTCCACTGCCGTTATTCGAATGAATGACCCTTGGTCGTCACACCTATTTTTGGCACCCTAAGTTCATGCCTGGTCGATGAATTTCGTCTCGTTTCAAACTCGCGGAGAAATCCGTATTTTTAGCTTTAATTGGAGTGAAATCGTAACGGCGGAGCTCGTTCAACGTTAATACGACGAGAGCGCGTTTGAAAGTTATCATATTTGTAGGAAGAGGCCAAAACTTTTTCGCGAAAACTCTGCGATTTTTGCAACCGGAAATTCACGAATTTAAAAGAAACAATTTCGACTCTTTCTCAAAGACCAGTTTGATGTTCCCGGAAAAAAGTTGAATTTCCACAAAACCTGATAAAACGATTTCGAGGATTTTACTCGAAATCGTCGTCTCTCGTTTTCTGTAGCACGTCGATTAACTGGTCTTCGCGACATCTCGTTGGGAGCAGGTCTAAAGTTTTTTAACCGTGCAGTTAAAGGAGCTTTAATGTATCAACGAAGGAATTACGAAGCTCGTAACGCACCGTCGGTTCGTCAAACCGAGGGTAACGTCCTGGGATTAATATCAAACTCATCGTTCGAAGTACCTGTCCAAGAAGAATATTCTTCCACGATCGCGTCGAAAAACGTTTGGATAATCGAGTGAAAGACAAAAAAAAAAAAAAGTCGAAAGCAGCATCGAAAAGCATCTTTCTCACCACCATTTGTACATAATCTCAAATTTGTTTTTCCTATCGTTCTAGTCGCGAAAAATCTGCCGATTCCAAACTTCCCACGTTCTCTCGATTGAAACTGGATTAAAGACCAGTCAGTTTTTTTTTTTCAACTTTTGAGCGTGCAGCCTCGCCACGAATTGACGTAACACTAATTAGCGATAAAACGTGTTCCTACGGAAGTTATCTCAATGGTCATGAGCGTCAAATCGTCATGAGCGAACCCACAGGATCGTTAATATTTGACTCCATGGGTGTGTGTGTTTTTAAGTATATCGAAAAAATCGGTTCTCAATATTCAAGGAATGAGACCTACGGTGTGTATGTACATATATATAAATAAATATATACGAATTTGCGTACGTCTCTCTACGAGACAGCACCATCGTTAAACGCGATAAAGTTTTAAAGAGCGTTGCCAAGTGGCGAGATCGCGTCGTAAACGTCGTCGAAACGAAGGGAGCGCAAAAAGGTAGTCTCCCCGCCGAAAAATCGAGGTAACTTTCGGTGAAACGTGAAAACGAGAAACGAAAATTAATAAGGAGAGTCGATGAAACGTCGTGCAAGAGAGCTGGATCCAATATTCTCCCAATCGATGGGAGGGAGGGTCGAAAACGCTTTCGGACACGTGACCTCATCTTGTTGGATCAAGAGTCTCACGCGTGCCTGCTGGACTGCTTCTGTAGAGGAGCACCGATCGTCGAAACGACCGTTTCGTTGTCGATCAGATGATCTCTTGGCTGGCGGCTACTAGGTTGGCCCCTGGGCTAGATGAGGGCGAGCTTTGGGGGACAACAGCCCCCCGTGAAGTGAGCACCTGCGGCCTCCCGTTCCCGTTTGCGACGGCCCTGGCGTTCTGCAGTCTGCGTCAAACGCAAAAAACGATAACACTTCCGTTATTCGTTGTTATTCTGGGTTGATTAATAACACAGGTCTACAGGGATCTCCCCCTCCGAGATTTGATGGTTGATACCGAGAAATTTTGGGACGCTGTATATGGGAATAATAATGAAAAAATTCCAACACGTCCAGATTTTTTGCTATTCGATATTTTTATTTTTTACCAAAATACCCTAGGTGGTCGCAGATAAAACTGTATAAAATTAATGGTAATGCCCTTTTCTCGAAAAAAAATTACTAATTAGCTTTATTTAGGTTCTAAGAACTGCTCCTAATTGATGGTTTAATTGTATTTATCTAATTCAATGAATGGCCTACAGTTATAGCTCAAACATAAAATTTTAGGTCATTGGCTTATGAGGTCGTTATTAGGGCATGGTTGTAAATTTATGTAGGGCATAGTTGTAGAATCCATTTTGTAATTTATTTAATTTAATTGAAAGAATATTTCCTTACAAAGGTGTTGTTTTTTACGAAAATAAAAAAATGAGTTTTTCGGGGAAACTAGATGAGATGGCGGAAAACTGAGATCATATTCGTAATCAGCGCATCAAAATACACTAGAATCAGTCATTGAATCTCAAAGGGGAAAATAAAAGTTAAAATTTGTAGACTTGTGTAATTGTCTTTCCTTCGATGAACTTCGATCACGAACGATCTCGTCGTTCCAAACTGAACGAAGCTCTCGACTTACCGGTCGTGAATCGTCCCATGATAGGCTGCGTTAACGCATTAAAAGTCTTTTGAGTGCATTTCTGTAGGATTATTTACACTTTGAGGTTAATCAGATGTAGGCATGTTTGAAGATGGGTTTTTTTTCCACATTGTTTATAAGAGTCGAAGGTGAATGGAACGGGTATCAAAGAACAGGTATCAAAGTGGATTTTCCATTAGGAATGATTCGGATAATGTTTGATTGACTGAGAATCTCCAATTTGTAGATAGCACTTCGTCCACCATTGTAATTCTCAATTCTCTATCCAACTCTCTGAAACTCACTTGATTTTGGATTGTCGCATAAACTGTTGAATCTTTCTGGCAGCTTGATGCGCCGCTTGTTGATGAACCGACTGCTGCCTCGTATTCGTGGATCCGGGTCTTGCCCGATAGCTGCGATAGTTGCTCTGAATCACCACTGCGGCTTTCGTGGCTTGTCTGAAAAATGAGTACATCTAATGAGTTGAGGGCCGAGAAAATTCGTCTTTCGAGGATGCTGCTTCGGAGTTTGCACAGTAATATTCGACGTGAATGCATACAGATATAAATTCATGGATACCGTTAGTATCCGTGTGCAGGTGGCGAACAAGGGAAGGCACGCTCCGGAGGAGCATTCCATTATGCAAGATTCAAGAAAGCGAGAGAAGGATAAGGAGTGGGGTTCAGAGGGAAGATTGGAGGCCATGAGATAGAGAGGTCCTAGCTTCTCTCAGACCCGAACTCGTATTAATTTAATGCCAGCTTAATTTCGTATTCGGCGTACGACGTTTCGCGAGGCTAGTGCTACAGAAGAGAAAGAGTAGGAGGGTAGGAGGCCGCGGTGCTCAGTACCAAAGGTAGAAAGTTGGCGGTAGCGAAGTTTCCGAATTATTTACGATGCCAATTAAAAGTTGGCCCGTTGGAGACTGAGGGGAGGTAAGGTTGAGCCACCACGGACGTTGTGTGTGTGTACGAGGACGAGGCTGAGAACGAGCTGGAACGCGACGCGAACACGAGAAAAGAATCGGGAACGACAACGAGATGGTAGAGGGGGGATCGTCTCGACACTAATTCCGGTTCTTCGGATAGTTAAATATCCGCTGGGGCACGCCGAGTGTATTATACACCCGGCGTCACCGAGCTTCATTGTGATTTACGAGATTATTATTTAGCCAACAATTGGGAAACATCGGGAGACAAGGCAAATTGGCGAGAGTGCCCCGCGGTGATTTCACATCGCGAAGCTCGTTCGGTTGATACCTGGGGATTGTAGAGATTGAAGATGATCGTCTTGACTCACCTGTAATAAGCGTACTGCTTGTGACGTCTATAGTACTGCTGTATCAGAACCGCCGCGTGTCTCTCGGCTTCCTCCTGTCGCTGACGCCCCTTGTAACTCCTGTAGGCCTTCTGGATCATCCTCGCGGCCTGATAGAGCTCCCTCTGTTCCCTGTCCGAAAGCGTCAACCGGCTCAAATCGGCCTCGCTTCCGTCACCGTTGCCTGCGCCACCACCATTAACACCCCCGCACTTATCGGCGCTCCCGTACCCGTAATTATTGTTGTGAGGGTTGCCACTGTCCAGTTGAAGCTGGAGCTGAAGGAACTCGCAAAAGTCGGCGGTCGTCGGTGGCGGGGACGGGGAATCCGGTGTGAAGCAACTGCTCGAAGGACTCGAGGGACTCGCATCGGCGTCGACGTCCGAGACCGAGGCTGCGCCACCGGTGCAGTCCCGATACGAGTCGAACAGTTCGCCGGAATCCAGAGGCTAAAAACGGTCACCGGATCCAGATAATTAGGGAGATTGATGGCCTTACATACGTCGAGAATTTAAAAAAAAATCGATTTTTTTTTACATATTATTATTCCTTATACTCTTAGGCGTATTTCTGTGCAGGCTGATTGTAAAAATTCCACGTAGTTGAGAAGTTATAAGAGAGAATGGGACTGCCCGACGAAAGGTCTCACGCGCGCCTACCTGAGTTCAATTGTTTGAGGCAGCTGGCCTTCACTCCCAGACACTTTTGATATACCTAGTCTTTTGTTACCCTTAAATACGTGGAAGAGAGTTTATAAAGTTTGTGGAGAATATATGGGAGATTAAATGTAAGTTGACTGAATAAATTGAAAAAAATTCATTATGTTGTTGCTCTAGCCGCGCGCGACTTCGAGCGAAACGCGCTTTAAACTTTAAACGCGTTTTTCTCGAAACGACATTTTCTAAATTGGCCGACATGATAACTCGTACAGTTTTCAATATTTTTCGATGATTTTTTTTTGTAAATATTGGGAATCGTTTTCCCTATAGTCTTTCGAGCCGGATTTTTTAAATTTTGATTAGATAATTTTATAAAAAAGTTCAAGTGTGAATTTTTCGACGAAAAATCAACATTTTTCTTTAAATTACCGTAAATTGTTCAATTTTTCGAATTTCAAAAATCCGGCTCGACAGACTATAACGACAGCCTTATTTTACAATAATCTGTTTACATTTTTCAGACCCGTCAATATTTGGAGAAGAAATCGTGTCAGCCATGGAGCAACTTTTTTTTTCGGTGCTTCAAAGAATATCATGTTTCATATGTCAATTTTTGAAAAACAAAATTGAAATAAATTTTTTTACTAACTTAACAGATTAATGAACAATGTGTAATAATCTTTTTTATCAATTTTTATTCCTATCCCTCCCTTAAAAACAGTTCTACTTTTGTTGCGTTTTCGGCTCTGCTGGACGTATGTAAGGCCTGAAGTGATGGTGCTTAATCGAAGAGGTTTCGACGAACTTACCATTTGCTCCATGAGGGCATCCTCGAGAGGCGTCAATGGTGGTGGCGGTGAGGACGGCAGAGACGGGGACGTTGGATCACCATCTCCTCTCTTGATTCTCTCGGGTAGAGCGGCGATTATTTGCTCCGCCAGCGTCAGGACCCGTGCGTCTTCCTCCCCTACAAAAAGGAATCACCACCCTAGCCATACTCAAAAGGGCAGAAAGAGAGAGAGAGAGAGGGATGGGGAAAGAGCGAGAGAGGGGGGAAGAGCGAGACAAACAAGAGAGAGAGCACGATGAAGACAAGGGTTCATCACCGGCATATCGATCATTGCACAGACCACATCAGCATAATGCATAGCACCACATTAAAGAAAAGGATCGACTCTCATTTGGCTCTCGTTCCTCGTAAAAGAACAATGTTAGACTCGTACGCGCGCACACACACGCACGCACGTATTAATATATGAACATAAGCTAGGAACATCAAAACACTCGAGCACCAAACACAGCTGTCGCAGCAGCAATAAATCGTACGTTGCCAAAGCTACGACCACATATTCGTACGTTAATGGCCAAATGAGGAGTAGCTGAAGGAGACGGTTCTTCAAGAAGGAAAATCGCCCGCGGTATAAGGAGGCATTTGGCACCGAGACGAGCCGAGGATGATGACATTAGGAAGAAGGAGTAAGATGAATGGTCCAGCGGGAAAAGGGACGCGTGAATTATTCCTGGCCAATGAAGGCATCCCGACGATTATACGGTGACCCTCGACCGCTCTTCGTCCAAGTTGCTCCTCTCTCAACGCCCGAAACATCGTTAACGAAAGCTCTATAATACCGGTGAAATGGACCGGGTGAAATCGGTGTCTTTTATGCCCCGGAATCCCATCGCTGTCACGCTGCATATACGCAGGGATGCAGGAGCACACCAAGACTCCGCGTTTCCGGCACACCGTGTTCACCATTAGCGATGTACATACAGAGTGGCGCAGTCCAATACAACCCGGACTTTATCGTGACGGATTACGGTTTACGATCGGTACAGCTATTGGTAGAGTTTCGCCGGGGAAAAAAAATCGTGGGTGTCTTTGTGTGGGTATTTGTGTGCGTGTGTGTTGTGTCAGAGATCCATTACAACTGCGCTTCAGGCCAAGCAACACCAACACTGCTAAAGCTGCAAGATTTTGTAGAGAAAATTTTAGGTACATAGAGAGAGAGATAAAGATGGAGATGGGTGATGTAATGAGCGCGGTGGCACAGTCTATACGAGTTGCGTTCTTAGGCTCTGAGATATGGGCCAAATTACGTGATACACTCGCAGCTATCATATCGAAAACATTTATCTAAAATGATGGTCAACGAGGGTGTCGTCGTCACACTCGTGAGTCTCTTCTGTTATTTTACGTACAGTCTGTTTTACAAAAGCGCGTACGGGTCAATTCTTTTCCGAAAATCGTTGGTGGGTGGATCCGTGAGCAGGTTAGCTATCAAGATACTTTGTAGAGAAAGAGTTATTTTGTTTCCAGAGCCTAGTCACGGGCAAGAAAACATTTGTATTTTTGGGACGTCATTTTATTGGACATAGATTTGGGTTCGTTCTTCCATCAATCTTATAGCGAAACAATTATTCATAGAGCAGGCAACTGGATCACTTATTTACAACAAAGCATCACGGTTTTCACAATGTACTGCGTGTTCACTCTTTTCAACGCTATTTCCAAAATTGTTTTCCGAGTTGTGCCGTGCACGCTCTTACCAAACAGACTGAGAATACACTTTTTAAACTAACATCTATGATAATTAGTGTTCATGGCAAGTGGAAACTTTAGGGGCGAGAAAAACCGAAAAACAAATGAACTTTCGTACAGATAAACGACGATTAAAAACAACAGACGGACATACAACAGACGGAACAGGCACAGACAGATAGAAATTTATCAACACGTATATTAATATCGACAGAGTGATAGAGAGAAGGGGATTCTTGTCTTTTTTTTTTTGTTTTTTTTTTTACGAGGAAGGTGGTACGGACCTACGGACGATTGGGGGGTCGAAGAACTCTCCATTCCCTGCTGGCCAAGGCCTAACGACGATTCGTCCTCTTGCAACAACTCCATGTTATCCAGAAGCGGCGAACCACCTGTATTTCGTTTTTTTAAGTGTTTTTTAACGATCATAACTCCAGCCTCGAATGTTAGGCTACACCAAAGAGTGAAACGCGTGGCGAAGCCTAGCTCGTCTTATTCTATCGCGACTGGAAGTAATCTTCTTTGGTCGTATGTTCATCGTGTACTCTAATCAACCAGGTGGGATCGAAACATATAAAATATTGATCGACGGCAGCGAACTATGACGAGGTGGATTTCCTCGAACCGATTTTTGGTATGACGTATGTTGGGTAGGTGTCAGAGTTTTTTTTCGAAAATCACGGTTGGGGTCTCGATCCGTTGAATTCGTTGGAAAAACATTTCCGTAGTTGATCGAGTTTCGATCAATTCAGCGCAAAAGGGACAATAAATTTTCTCCAAATTGTCGAATCGAGCGAAAATTCGATTTATGATTTCTGATCGCGGACGATAGCCAATCGCGAAAAGGCTATACGGTTTTCGACGTGCTTATTGAATGCTTTTTCCAATACACAATTTTTGGAAATTTTGAAACAGAGACATTTCGAGACGCGACGTTGGGAGAGGAAGTGCACGTAACCTGGAAACGATTCGAGTCCAATCTTGATCAACAGGTGGATGATCAACGAGTCTCGAATGTTGGTGAATGTCAATGGTGATGTGGAAAATGTTGGATAAATGTACCGAAAAAGCGTGGTGGGGAAAAGTGTCAGGTATTGTTGGTGTACGTTGTTGCGTGGTGAATGATGAAGAGCTGAATGATGATACTACGGTTATAAGAAGGCAAACGAGACTAACACAGCGCCAAATCGAGACCGCTGTCTTGGGAGGGTCGCCTCGGACTCGGACTCGCCGGTCTCAAGAAAAGCCTCTCGTCCTGTCGTCGCGCTTCCAAACGATTCAACTCTTCGGTTATCCCTGTGTGACCGTTCTCCGCCGCCAATTCGGTCGCCGTTCTGTTCTGACAATCTCGTACGCGTAGCGCCATCGCGTTCCACCTGTCCAACACAGATCGCGGTACATAGACGATCGTTGCTACTTCATTTGCTTTCTTGTTCGTATCTTTTTATTTTCTCGTTGTTGTTTTTCGGTGTTTTTTTCGCTTTTCATTCTTTCGTCGCGATGATACCCTGCCCGTCAAAACCTATGAACGAGAGCGCACTAACTTCGCGGATTTAAATAGGCACCCTCGTTTTTTTAGGGTTCCGTAGCCACTAGGAACCCCACAAAGTGTCGTCGTGTTCGTCGTCCGTCAATTGCGCGTTTTTACAGGTTTCGAAACGATGGTAGTGAATAGAGACTCGCTCAACAGTTTTCGCAGTTTTAACTCGTCTAGAGGAATTTCGAAAGAAACGTCTGTTTGACAAAAGCGTGTACGGCTGGGCTTTTTTCTTGAAACGGTTAGAGGGTAATTTCGAACGCGAGGGATTAGCAGGACTCTTTCATCAAGATACTGGATATAAAGCGTCACTTGACACCCGAGTGTTATCAGAGGCTAAAGTCTATTGTCGGAAAAAACGCGTTGACAAAAATTATTGTTTCGAACGAAGCTTCTCTTTGGGCACGTTCGTCCATCAATGGCCAATGGTCACCTGGTCCTCCCGTACCAATAAACTAATCTAGCAGAGTGCAAAACATTCGGTAGAGATGGACGTGTAGAGCTGTATCCAGATTATGACATGGAATTAGGGATGCCAGATGTGTTCAAAGAAAAAACCGGACAAGTTGTATTTTTTTAAATTTCTTAATAGATAAATGTACTTTGTGCACTTTGTGTCCGGTTTAGACATCTGGCATCCCTACATGGAATTGACGAAAAGTATGCTTCGGCTATAGCAAGCGACTATTAATAGTGGAAGCGACTGAACCACTTAATAATAACGGAACATGACACTATATATCACTTAATATATCTGTATTTCGTTTAAATCCTTTCTCCCGAATAGTTTTCGAGTTTCGCCAAACACGCTCTTGTCAAACAATATGTTTCTATCTTGCAAATAAAACATGCCTTTGAACTGCATGTCTCAATGTAAGTGTTGTTATTTCCTCTTGAGTAGAAAAATAAGATACAAAAGAAAAAGTATCTCGCCTACCGGAAACCACCATCGTTTTAAGACCTGTATGTAAGACCCCGGTCACTCACGGCTCTTCAACACCTACCGGTCACTCATCGCCCCTGAAAATCGAGAGGCGGACGCTTCGCTGTTGTGCATGTTTGTCAATTAAGTATCACATTTTTTGTCAACGCTGTTTCATTCCATGGGAAAAAGTGTTTTTTTCAAAAACAAAAATCGCGTGCACCATCGAGCAGGTTGACCTTTGACATCCTACTTACTGCTACATCGAAAAAAAAAAGATCGTTTGCCTCGGTCGGACCTTTTAGGGCCTGCGCAATAGTTCAAACTCCTTTATCCTTCGCCTTCCTCATGAACTCTTGATAGTTTAGTACGATTCACGAAAACCACGCTGTTTAAGAACTTTCCCGTAAAATGACTGCGGTTGCTGAAAGGAGTTTCCAAAAAACGAAGTAAAAGAAAATAGGAAAGAAATTTATTTCGTTTTGAGTAGTGTCCATATTTTTCGACGATTAATCCAAAAATACAACTCCCCGTCGTTGAATGAGATACTAGTATGACGTACGATCCTGAAGAGCTACGGAACCCTACCTCAATTCGTGATGCGACGATTTGTTTTTTTGGGGGGGAGGAGGCGTGGTTTGCAGTGCGTCGAAATACCGGATCGGAGTTCGCCGGATCTCGCCGGATATTCGCCGGATCTTGCCGGATATTTGCCGGATCTCAACGATTGTTACTCACCGGTACAGGATTCTTGCCGTGTCCGCATGACCAGCCGCACAAGCCCAAGCTAAAGGCGTCAGTCCTGCGGCGTCTTGTCTCAAAGCGTCAACTTCGGCATCGAGGACACTGCTGGGGTTCTCCGCCCGCCAGTGAAGAAGGGCACACGCCAGCCTTGAGTAACCCAAACCGGCGGCTAAATGCAGAAGCGTTGGACCTCCGGACTGCAGAGGCTCCGCTCCTTGTCGCCAAGGACGTACAACCGCGTCCTGCGAAACATCGAGAGTTTTCCTCGGATCGATGACTAGTGGAGAAATGTTCAACACTCGTAGATATAGTTTTAAAACGAGAATCATGTGTCGCTGGAGAATTTATCATTTGATCGATCAATTTGTTGATGATGAATTTTTTTTATTGAATTCATTGAAATACCAAGAATCGATTGAAATGGGTCTTCCAATAGGAGGAAGGTAACGTTCTTTTTAGCAGATGTCACCATTTTCTTCTTTAATTATAGCGCACCAAAACCTCGTAATATTCCATGATGTTCCATGTTGGTGAATTATGAGTTAAGAACATGTACAGTTAAGAACTAACGCCGTTGACCCAAACTTAATTCTCTCGAAAATATTCATCGTCTTCGACATTTGCGATCAATCAGAAGAGCTCCAAAATGGATAAAGACTCGAATCTCTTTAAATCAATGTCTTATCAATCAATCAATCAATCAATCCATCAATACCATAATCAGATTCCTCAATTTTCACAGTATTAGAACACGACGGTCGTAAGATTCCATTCAAGCGCAATAATTCCTTCCGAAGCCCACCTACATTTTCCTCAATCATGTTCACCGTAATATTGAAAGAAATTCTTCGACCTCCCAAGTAGACAGATACGAAAGTAACGAATCGCCCAGAATTTCCACAAAGACGAAATTTACCTGACAATAAGCAACCAAGCGTTCCTCAAGATGAGCCGCAGGCGAGGGTGGTCCAGGACCTTGAAGGCGAGCCTCGACATCAGCCAGGCGATCGAGGAGCGCCCTCTCGGAGCTAGGTTCGGTAACAGGGGCCCGTCGGTATTCGAAGGTCACGCTATCAGAGACAACGAAACCGTCGCAGGCGACTTGTAGGGAAGCGATGCCAGGTGCATGAGCCGGACATCGGCAACGCAGTACCCCAGGTTGGACCAAGCAGGCCTCGACTGATTCCGCGTCGAAAAGAACGGAATATGATTGCGAGCCACTCCCACCGGTCCACGGTCCAGCTACCAGGACCTGTTTGAAAAATCGTTCGAAACGGTCGATGACTTTTCGTTCCGTTTCCAATATGACGCAGCAGGAATTAAGTCTGACCTTGACGCCACCTTCGGTATAACTCCACTCTGGGCTGTACTCGGCGATATGAACGGTTGCACCAGGGTGCCTACCGGCTTCGTTTTGTCCCGATCTGTCATCGGGTTTCGTATGTTCCGTATTAAAGTCCTGCAAGTCAGGAAAGTCACCGAAAACATCGAAGGCGTCAAGATTGACGAGGACATCGTCGGACGAGTCGATAAAATCCAAGGGATTCATAATATGATTGTCAGCCGGGGAGGGCGATGGGGACGGTGGTACCATATTGGCCGAGAGCGTTCTCTGAATGTCCTCCTGGCTGAGGTCCAGAGTTTCCGCGAAATCGGCCACGACGGTACCGTTACCCGTTGAATTTACGATCGTCGGTACGCCGGATCTCTCGGCAACGCCTTCCTGGGTGTCGATATCCTGATGAGTCTGTTGTTCACGGTCGACGCTCGTTTGTTGAACGATCTGTTGCTGCTCGGTGACCTGCTGCATTTCCACTTGTTGACCCTGGGACTGTTGTTGTTGTTGCTGTTGCTGTTGCTGCTGATGCTGCTGTTGCTGCTGCTGCTGCTGTTGCTGATGATGATATGGTTGACTGTTGAGTATTAGTAAACCACCTCCACCCTGAATCTGCTGAAGACTTAAAACTAGAGGAGCCGGTTGTTGACTCTGGGTCGAGTGGGAATGTCTTGAATATACGCGTGGTGCGGTGGCCGCCGTCGACGAGGGCTGCTGACCCCCGGTCGTCGAAGTCACCTGTAAACCCCCGAGAAAATCTTCGAGCCAAAATCTAACGGAAGCCATTCAATGGCGATGCAAGTGGGCAAGAAGGAAGGCTGCCTAGGACGAGGGTAATGATCAGAAACGAGGTATAGAGTGAAGATCTTGAACGGCTTCTAGATTGGTGAACCGATCGAGGGAATTCAAATCGTTTCCATAGGTCAAAGTTTTCATCCTTAGAACGCAACGAAATTTTTGTCAAATTTTATTTTCCATGATTATGAAAAAAGTCATTTGTTTCAGGTAGATTGTAGATTATTAATAAAAATAAGTATCCTTTAAAGCGTTTGCACAATTATCGAAGCTCAAATCTGTTCCCGAAAAATGTTGGAAATGAAAAAAATCGAACGATGCAAAGGAGATCGGCGATTCATGGCCTCGATAGACAAAGTATTAGACCATTCGAAAAAATATTTAAATAATTATAAGCCCTACTTTATTTTGTCATTTCTTAAAAAAACATAGGAAAAACGAATTAACAACAAAGAGAAGTCAGTTGATGTATTCCTCGCGTTGCAGTTGTTAATAACAACCGATGTTGCCATATTATGCCATTTTTAAATAAAAATCTTTTTCTCAGTA